>CABFOV010001699.1:0-20567 GCA_902141375.1 Timema poppense | reverse complement strand
AAACCATTTAGAAAAAGCCACCCCCAGTTCACCCGACCGAGATTCGAACCTCGATCTTCCCGTCCTCAGTGGTCGAGCTCAACACGACAAGCGCGTTAGCCAACTACGCCACCGAGGCGGGTAGGACTACTATAAAAATAGCTACCATTAAAATATATTTTTATTTTAATTTTCTAAACTATGTAGTAGGTAATAAGCCCTATTCCCTTCAGCCTCTATAAAATATTCAATGTTTTATTTTGAGTGCTATGGTTTGAGGATTTTTTTATGAAAATGTGATGTTCTGGGGAAATATTGGATCTTTGAACATATTCTGCACCCCTGAACATAGGCGCGACCACTCCAGGGTTAAAGATAGTATCAATGCCAATAAGATAATAAGGGAATTGGATTTTTAACCACTGACCGTGAAAAAAATAAACTTTAATTAAAAAGAAAACCCCATGGCATAAGCCTGCAATCGAAATATATCAACGGAGTGTCCGCCAGCGTCAGTGACAATAGTGTCAACATTTGTGGATAGAGGGTGTAATACGCAGCACAATGGCCATTAATCTCAGTTTTCTAAATGGGTGCTGCTACTTCTTTATTCAAGTAGCGCCTTATTTGTCCTCAGGAAGCCAAGTTGATCCCAATCAAGACCCAATGCTTCACAGAAACATTCTGGAAGTGCCAGGAATCGAACCTGGGACCTCTGGATCTGTAGCCAGGAACTCTGACCACTAGACCAATTTTTTATACTATGATTCACCTAGTGTTCCCCCTGGTAAGGGAAAGAATCTTTGCATGCTAATGAAAGATAAGCCAGCTATGTAAACAAACCCAGTGATATGAACCAGTTTATTAAATCTTATCTGGGTTGGTCATGAGCCATACTCTCTCTTTCAATTTAAACTCAAATGGTTTCTAGGGGATCATTTCACATTGATAAGGTGCTCTTGTATGCATATGGACTAATCATGCCAATGTCGTGGGGATGAGGAAAGCTGAATTTAGAGGAAGTGTACCAGCATCTGCATGAAGGAAGAGTGGAAAGCCATTTAGGTAAAATCCTCCCTCGCAGCACCCGACAGAAATTATAAACACAGTATCTCAGTAATTGGAAGTCCAATCTATTGTGGGAATGAAATTTGAAAACATTCAACCCACAAACCAAGTTTAATGGTTTAGGTAGGAAGAAAAAGAAAACTTTCATAATAAATTGTGTTTATATGTATCAAAATATGATTTACTGAAAAGATATATATACACATATGAGGCTTCAGGAGAAAGGTTGACACGAATATTAAAACATAGTCAAAGTGCGAACAATTGAATGTGCAAAAGACAGTCAAGTTCATCATTAAGATAGGATTAAATAGCATATGCAACTATTAAACTATTTGCCACATATTAAATATGTGAACTTTTTTTTTACAAAAGAAAGCCCATACGTTTAAAAGGATACGCAATTATAGTGTCAGGATCTCTGAGATGTTCCTTGTTCTTCATAACAAACACTAGACATAGTGTGAATATGCTGGTGATGTGGGCACTCAATGATATCAGGAACATGAAGAAGAACCGATAGTTCCGCCTCCCGATGCAGTTGTTCACCCAGGGGCAGTGGTGATCAAATGTCTGGGAAAAAAATCTAACATAATAACAATGTAACACACCATATAAGCACTCTCAAAATGACTGTTCTATTCAAACTCTATACCAGAAAGATAAAAATTAATTCTCTATTTTAAATCTATTTGAGGAAATCTCATTTTTACTTTATGAGGTGAAAATAGATATAACTTATTATATATTCACATTTAATGCCAATTTCCTATCATTCTTTAACAATTTCCTGCTCCCCCATTTGTGCATTTTGGTTGACATCTTTTAAGAAATTGTGTTGTGCATTCCCTACTCCCTCCTGACGAGTTCTGATAGAATTAAAACCTAGAGATTGGGAGGTAACAATAATTGATTTACTTCAACCAGCCATTACCTCTTTGTCCAGTGGCATCAGTATAAAGTATGAACTGTGTTCTTATTTTCCTTGTAAAATGTAATATTGTGTTTGTTCCCTTTTATAAATTTCCATTTACCTTTCCTGTACCTTCTTCTAAATCAGGAGTGACCAGATTTTTTGATCTAGGGATCTACTCCAGAGAAGGAAAATCCTTTGCATATACTAAATAACCATAGGATTATATTGTTTGTTTCATTGGTAAAGCGATTAAAAACTCATTTTATGTTTTAATAGCAGGCTAAAATTACATTTCATATAAGAACTTACAGACCTTTCACACAATGAAAGTGAGTTTTTCATCAAACCACTTAATACATAGTTTCCCTGAAAAAGTAGTTTTTCTTTGAACACTTGACTTTTAAGTTGATGCATGACCATCACATAATCTTAGGATAGTTTGTTGAATGAGAGTTCATAATTACTCTGCCATCATAAATGAAGGTGGAATTGTAAATGGTCATCAGTCAGATGGATTCGATATTTCCATTTTCTAATTATGATGAGAAAAATCTGCAAATCCTCCTTTTCATTTTTTGTCTTTCTATCATTTCTAATCGGTTGACTATGCGATTGACCAAACTAGCGGCTGTGATCGACTGTTTGGCCATCTCTGTTCTATATAATAGTATACCTTAAAGAGTGTTTCCTTTAAGAGATAATTCTTAACAATGTATGTTTGTGTTCACAGTTTATGCATACAACTCGGTCTACTTCTACCGCCTGAGAAAGAGGTCATGTGGAATAGAAATATATAAGTGTTTATGGATGTTTTCTTAAGTTTTTTTTATTTGAGCTTGATTTTCTATAATTCTTTAGTATTTATTTATTGATAAATTCTAATTATATATCTGTAGTAAAAATATTGTTATATTCTACCCAAACTCAAATAAAATTTAATGTTTTCATTCAAACCAGACTCAATGTAAAATGCCTACTCAAAAATATATAATATTTTAATTTTACATTAAATGGCTTAAAATAAAAAACAATATTTTAAAAAAGGTTTGACGTCTTATTACAAACATCCCTGTGACCCTTTAAAAGTTTGTTCCTCTACCCAAAGCCAACTCCTTTCTCAGTAATTCTATTAAATTTGAATTCACATTAATTCAGTTAGGTACACTTGAGAGGAACAGGTGGACAGACATGGTAACCAATGAAGACGTTCTGAGAAGAGTAGGTGAGAAGAGACCCATTTTGAATGTGATTCTTTAATACAAGTTTGATTAGACACATCCTTAGGCGGAACTGTCTTCTGCACGACGTCATAAAAGGAGAGGTTGAAGGAAAGAGGAGATTAGGAAGGAGGAGGATTCAAATATTGAATGACTTGAAGGAAAGAAGAAAATGTCAGGGAGCTCAAGGAGGTAGAGAACAGGGCGCTTTGGCAGTCTAAATTCACTGACAAAAGGAATGGACCTGTCATAAGACAGGACACCTAATAATAGTTATGTATACTCGGTCTATCCTGAAAAGTAGCAAACTTACCTTGATCGTGTACATTATGGTACTGCTTATAAGATAGGGCCATAGTATAACTGGTTAACCATGGACTACTATCGTTCAGGGTGGATGGATTGGATTTGTTTTTTAATTAATTCACATATTTCACTTTACTAGCAACACTCAGCAATATAAAGTTGTGTAAGTAATATTGTTGCCATTTAAAATGATAAACACGATTTTATCAAGAAAAACTTAAATACTAATAAATATACCTAGAACAGAGTTGCCCCCATTTTCTTAATCTAAAATTTTCTGCATTTTCCAAAAGGGAGTTCAATTTTACCAGACACTGAGACAAATGTAGCTCCCCAACTTAGCTTAGTCAGTAGCGTGTCTTCCTAGTGAGCTAAGGGTCTTGGGTCTGATTCCTAGCATGGCTAAACATTTATTAGTGACGAGAATACCCTTTCACATTGATAAATTAATGGCCGGGGACTGGGTGCCGTGCCTGTATTAGTCCTAAGTTAGATTATAGGGCATATGAAGCTATGACAGACCTAGCAATCCGGTAGTGGTAAATACATGTTTTGAATTTTAAAAAATTACCACAGGCTTGAAATAGTAATGGATGTAAAGTAAGCCACGACAAATACAAAAACTTTTTTTATATTATGTATGAAAAAAGTGCATTGAGCAAAAATTACTACTACTTCCTGAGGAAGGTGCTTTAATAGCATCAAAATATTGAAGTGTGTGTAAATTTGTGTTAGTGTCTTATTTGGGTTCTACTTTTTTCCTAATACTCTATCATTTTATTCATTACTAAATGTTTTTGCTCAATGCACTTTTTTCATACATATTATTTTAAAGCATTACCTCCTTTCATAACCTCTTTTGTCCATTGTTGTGTTTCTTTATTTTTTCCCTCTATTATTATACTTTCATTTTTCCATATATTCTTCTAACTTATAAAAACTTTTTTTTAAATTGGCTAGTTTGAAGTTCTGTCAATGGTGCTTATAACAGAATGATTTTACCTTAATGAGGGAATACATGCAGTCGTTACACGACCTAATGTGTAAGGAAGAGAAATATAAAGGGGATATGGGGTAAGACATGTATTTGAATCAGCGTGATTAGTTCTTCAGTTCACTTTCTCTTCTTCTGCAAAGGAGAACTATTTAAAGGGGGAAATATCCCAAATACACAAATATTTAGTATTCCTGTAATATTTTAGATGTTGAATTTATCTGCATTTTCCTGGTTCTTTACAGAATAAAAAAACTGTTTTCCTAGTTCTCTCGATTTTTCAGGTATAACTCTGTTTAAGCTAATTTTCATTGGGAGAAACATTCAAAAAATCTAATTTTTTTCGCGGTCAACAATGATAACATTTCACAATATTTGTTATTTTATAAGTATTAATAATATCTATAAAAAGTGACATCTGCAGGTCCAATGACTTGACTAGTGAATAGGTGAAAATTGTCTATTTTAATTTTTTCTAGCTGTTAGGTAATGTGTTTTAATAAGCGCCACATCTTACTACCCATTCAGGATATATACATATTTACTAATTATACTAATGTGTTAGGGATGTTGTTAGGGATGTGGAAGGTCGAATTAATAAAAAGTTTACCCACAACTGTGTGAAGGCATAGTGGAAATCCATTTAGGAAAAACACTCAATAAACCCAACCAAGATTATAATCCCCATCTCTTCATCATTGGTAGTCTAGTTTATTGCGAGAATTACGCCTTTGGGCTTATAATATTTGACCACCGTGGCGAGTGTTAAGCCCTTCCTATGAAAATTGGGCTGTATGTTCTAATCAGTTTGTGCTAAAAGACCCTGTACCTCTATGCAGACATTACAGACACTGCAGTGCGAGCACCGAGGAGGGCGATAGAACTGGCAGGTGACACACCACTTCATGCGCACAGTGATGCCATTAATCTCTACATTCTTGTAGAGAGGGGCGCGGAAGTCATCCTCCCTGTCCTCTTCGGGGGAAGCTGCAAGCACACAGGAATCCCTTGTGAACCACAATCATTCACAAGCATTACAGCAAGAAGCTAAAGCTAATTTCTGCGTAATATTTGTTCCTTTTTTTATTGTTCCTCTACCTTTTCCCACACAAAACAAAATGTATATTCTGTTTACCCTGAAAGGGATGGATTACATTATGGCTTTATCACAACAGCTATGTCATAATGGTCATGTTCAAGGTAATTTTACTTGTTATTTTTCAGGGTAAATGAAGTATACTTCAAAAAATTAAGAGATTTTCTTAAAGGAGGTATAAATCTAGCTTTAATATATGGTGTAGTGTTTTTTTTAAAAGTAGATAAATACACAATGGTTTTTAATATTAGGTCACAAAAAAACATAATGTCTTGGATCGGACCGAGACTACTTAGGATTACTGAAAACTAGAATTTTATGAAATAAGGTGGGGAAAATTATCAGAGAAAGGAAGATGTGAGCAAAATAACATTAAAAAAAAGGTTGATACACAATAAACAAAACAGACATGCATGATTTACAAAAATATTTGTGACTATACATGATAAGATGACTGTACAATAGGAAAAAACTCGGTAAATAAATCATTTTGTATAGAATTCATAGCAAAAACAAATTGTGTCACCACCTCAGATGACCAGGTCTCTACTGTACAGTTGATTCACCACTGGAGTGTAGGTAGCTGACATAACAATATTACCAGATTTACTTTCCCCTTATGTATCCATTGGGCAAACCATTTAAACCATTATGTTCAGGGTTTTTTTATCACCGTGTCTTATTACATGTTCGGGCTGTACGTTTATGTACTAATTACACTAATGGTTTAGGAATTAGGAGGGTTTAATTGAGAGAAAGTTCTCCAATATTTGTGTGGAGAAAGTCAAATTCCATTTTGTAAAAAAAAACTCTGTTCACCCGAATGGGATTGAACCCTGGTCTCTCCATCTTCAGTAGTCTAGTTTAACACAAAAGTAGCGCGTTAGACCAAGCAACCACTCTCCGCATATTCAGTAGTCTAGTTTAACACAAAAGTAGCACGTTAGATCAAGCAGTCACTCTCCCCATCTTCAGTAGTCTAGTTTAACACGAAAGTAGCGCGTTAGACCAAGCAGTCACTGAAACGGGTCTTACATTGAGTTGATGTCACTTTTTGCAATCAAAACTTTCATAACAAACATTTTTTTTTTAATTTCATTTTTCTTTTAAGCTAGTTCACCTTAGTGAAATATGAAGTTAAAAAAATATAGGTTTGGATGTTCAACTGTGGTTCTTTTAGAAATGCTTTAGAAACAAGAGCTTCTAAAAGGCTGTGTTTCCTTCATATTTATTAAGATGACCAACCAGACAAAATTAGGGAAGTTGATGGGGTTTTTCCCTCCACATGCAAACTTCTTATCTGCTCTTCCCATGCCTTCCTTGTGGTCTTTTCCCTATATACTTCATCATTCTCTTTGAGATTCTTCTCTTTTACATCCTAATTATATGCCCATACCATCTCCCCTTGCTTCCTCTACTAATGTACTCCAACATCCTCATTACATGCCCATACCATTTCAGTCTTGCTTCCTCTACTATTTCCCTCTACTATATCATGTACTCTCAACATTCTCATCACATGACCATACCATTGCACCCTTGCTTCCTCTACTATCTCATCTTCTCCGACATTCTCATCACATGACCATACATACCATCACACCCTTGTCTCCTCTACGATCTCATCCATTCCCTGTACCTCAACTCTCTCCCAATAACAACTTTATTCCTAATCCTGTTTCTTCATGGTCTCTATCTTACAACCAATATTCAATGTTTATGCTACAAATGTAGAGTTAGAATCCAAATTAAGTTACCTTTCGGAATAATTCCCGGGTCCATAAAGGTTGCTAAAGTAAAGTTTGCGATCACAAATAACGTGATCACACCTTGACATGCTGGGAGCCATGGGTAGCCTTCTTCAATGTAGTATCGACATCTGAAACAAGGATTGTTGAGCATGTTAGCGAAGACAAAGTTTTAGTCATGGGTGTTTAATTTACTGGAAACAAACACTAAACAAAACCAATAAGCTCCTTTTTTTATTAGTCTCAAAATAATAAAAGTTATTTTAAACTATGGGGGCTGTCACGGATGAATATTTAGGATGTCTACTACCTCTGAGGTCCTTAGTCTCCAATCTTTGTTAAGTGTTCACGATATTATAGGACACCGGTAGTATATTATTATTATTATTATTATTATTATTATTAGCACTGCGTCTTACTACCCGTTCGGGTTATAGGCACTTACGCTAATGTGTAATGGTAGGGTGATTGTGAGATGAAATGAAGGACCTACAGTTTAACGTGGAATCCGAACCAAGGTGGAGGCCTGGCATTCCCCACATTCAAAAGATGTCTTGTCAGAGGCGAAGGAAGGGTTTGGTAATCAGATAAATTTGTGCCGGGACCGAGGATTGAGCCCCGGCCGCCAGCACAGAAGTATGACACCTTACCCCTAGACCGCCAGGTCTCCCACCGGTAGTATAGAATTAGATCCAAGCAACCAATAGAAAAGGGCTGTTAAATGGTTAATTCAAAGGCAATGTGTCGGCTAGTATTTAAGTTAAATTTATAAGTTTTTAATAAATATTTATATTACATGGTTGGTAATATTATTTCCACACACCAGCATTGGTGGTAGTATGGTCTAACGTGTCATTCTTTTATTCAAATGAATTGCTGGTGACTGGGATATAAGGGTTTAAATCCCTGTTGTATGTACCAAAGGTAGTCTTACTTACATAAATGGTTTCCTGCTTCTTCTCCACACTAATGTGGATACATTATCCCCGAGTTATAAATTCACTATCCCTGCTCTATTAACCAAATAATACATAATATGTGTATAATCCAAAGAGGTAGTGAGACAAGGTGAAAAAATAATCTTAAAACTCCAAAACAATATTGTACGGCTCGCAATGCTTCAATACAACCATTTGAACACAACATATTCTTGTGATAGTTGGTAGTAAAAGTTACTAGATCAAATCAATTTTATTCTAATTTGGGGGATGATATTGGAATTCAGGAAAATTTTAACTAGGCACAGTTAACCCAGAAATTTAACTAACAATACTTTGCAATAATGTTAATATTAAGGCTGTGATTCGTTTAATGAAATTAACAGTTTTATAACCGCCTCTGTGGATTAGTGGTAGGACTTCCTGACAACATATCCAGAGGTCCCGGGTCCAATCCCTGGCGCTTTCATATTTTCTGTGATGCAGTGGGTCTGTAACAGGGTCAACTCAACCTCATGAGGACAAATGAGCCACTTGAATAAAAAAAAGTAGAAGCTCCGATTTAGAAAACTGAGATTAATAGCTGGAGGTTACATAATGCTGACCATAATTATGTCACCCTCTATCCATCGCATCTGACATTATCTTCGCCAATAGACGGCATATACTCGGTTGATACGGTACAATTTCAGGCTGAGTTAGAAACCTTTTGATATATTTGTATCCTTTTAGCACCACATCTTGCTAATCATTCTGCCTATACATACAAGTAGGCCCCCTTCTAAATAAACTAATGTGTTAGGGATGAGAAAGGTTGAATTTAGAGGAAGTGTATCCATATTTGCATGGGGGGAAGAGTGAAAAACACTTTAGTAAAAACCACCCACAGTACACCCAACTGGGATTCAAGTCATTCATTGGTAGTCTAGTGTATTGCAAGTGGACACCCTAGACCAGGGTTAGCAAATCCACTACCCGCAAGACATATCTGACCGGCCCATTTGTCTGCATACATTTTTATATTATTACCCAGGCTGTAGTTTTATACGCACACCAAAAAAAATATCATAGTTCCAGTTTGTTTCTTATGGTGCCAAAACAAGAGTTTAGTGACCACGATCAAGGTCATGTTTCGTTGAGTGTTACAATCCTACCTTTGTTAGTGAGCTCTCTATATATATAAAATTTATTTTTATGCAGTGACCGGCAGCTATAACAACTGTAAGTTTTTGATTGACTACCAATAAACACAAACCTTCCTCTTTATACAAGAGATAACAAAAGTCCTACTGCGGGGTTGGTGACAGTTTGTTGTTAGTATTTTCTTGGCTCTCCACCCTTAACAATGTGTCCGTGATACAAGCAATCCCAAATGAATGGGTCTAATGTAGGCCGGCCAATACTCAAAGCACTATTTTTAAATAATGTACTTAAAATTATGTTCACAGTATAAATTTTAAATAGCTAGTATGGAGCCACCCCATTAGAGAGCACCGAAAATAAATGTCAGTCTCGTCTGGTCGGGTTTAACTGTGATGAGAAGGTCAGAGTTTGAATCCCAGATGGATGCACTTAGGGTGATTTTTCCTATATTCCGTTCACGATAGGTTTTTACCTGGATGACAGTTCGAAAATCATATATTTTAAGTTTTGGGTTGCCAACACTTGTAAAAGATCACAGTTTTGTTATAAATGTAAAGATCTTTAATTACCTGTTATATATTACATTTAAAATAACGTACAAATAAGTTTTCTTATACTATTTCATTTTTTTTAATAATTTTTTTTATCCAGCTCGAAACAATATTTTAAACATAATTAAAAGTGCTTATTTTTCATTTTTGAACGTTATTGATTAGGTTTAATATAGTACACACATCAATACCTTTTAATACAGGCATCATATTTACTTGGAAAAGAGAAAATTTTTGTCTTTTTTTTACATACAATAAATGATTTTATGATTATTTTATCATATTTTTAAATATTTAAGTGAATAAAATATGTTAATCAACTGCGTGTCTGCATCATTGTAAAAAACTTGTTTATCGTTATTTTCAATCACATGGTTTAGATTCGTCAGTCGCCATTTTGAAGCTATGTTCGTTAGAAGTTTTTGTGAAAGTGGTGTGAATATTTTATTAAGTGGAATAAAACTATAAATAAACTTTGTGTCCGACCTCAAATAAATATATAAATAATATTGGCCTAAATTACCGTGGTTAGCTATCACATTAATATATTACCATCTGTTTTCATTACGGTCATCCAAAGTGATAGATGTCAGCTGTTGGCATAGTGATATATTAGGGATAACTTCTAGTAACATTTCGAGCTGTCATCCAGGTAGACTTAGCTCGTGAATGACTTTTAAATTACAGTCAACTGAGATTATAATGAACCTCTACGAACTCAGATATTTTGTTGACTATGTCCGAAGTTCACTAAAACCAATTTTTTAAAATCTGAAAATGGTGGGTTAGTGACAAATAAAATGAGCGTTCAAACACAATCACTCTTTATTAAAATCTATTAATTAATCTTCAAAAAATATTGGTTACATGCTGTTGTTGATTGTATAGTGTTTTAGTTAATATTTTTTCCATATCCTTCTCTAGAGTCAGTGCTTTTTCCACACTTGATTCCACACTATCCATGCATTCAAAAAACTAAACCGAGTATAAAAGTCTAATATTTTGAGTTTTATATACCTTCTCGAAGAAAGGGATTAGTGAAAACAATTACTAACTAAATGGCCACAAACTGTAATTTCAGTCAAGTTTTGTGCTACCTAAACAAGAACTCAGGTAGAGAATCGGTATCTTCAAGTTTAAGCAATCAAAAAGTTATGTTTTTAAAGAATTATGATGTTAGAATGACATTTTCTTATTGAAAGTTTCAATTTTTCTGTTCACTAAAACTGAAGTTGAGGGTTCATTATAAACAAATTTTTTAACACACATTGAAATGTTTGTGGGTTGGGACCAATGAATTTAGGTTCCCCGTAGCTGAATGTTTACTAAAACCAGAGTTGACTGTATTTCTCACCCTACCTCCACACAAATGCGGGTACATTTCCTCTCAGTTCTAGCACCCTCCTAACTTCCCCCCAAGGTTGACTAAAACCTGTATAGTTCAAACAATTAGTAAGATATTTTAACTACAATTTTAAGAGCAAACAAAATAATATGAAGTTTGTACCGAGTCAAGTTATCTTGGTACTTGATGCAACTTGAACATACAACATGATAAGAAAGTTGAGCCACAATCGTGACACATGTATAACTAAATAAATGGAATGCAAAGATATTATAATTTTTATATTTTTTATTTGAGGTATCCAACACACTTTCTGAACCGACTGATTATATCAGTGTAGGACTTAAAAGCTAACTTAGCTTAAATCTAGAACCGATACCACACCCTGTCCCCAGCCGTTTATTCAGCACTGTGGAAGGGGAAATCCACATTTCACCAATGATAAATTTCTTGAGGAATCAAACTCGGGACCCTTAACTTAGCAGAGAGACATGCTAACAACTAGGCTAAGGTGTCAGACATGAAGATATTAAGTTAGCCTAAATAATATTTTGACACTTATTTATTTTCTTAACCTAATGGGTGAATGGTCTAATATGTCACAATCAGAATTGACTGGACTGCTGAATGATAAGGAGATTGGCCAGTCGGGTCAAATGAGGGTATTTTTTCTAAGAAATTATTTCACCCTTCCTCTACACAAATGCGGGTACATTTTCTCTTCCTACCTTAATGAACCCTACTCCATTGGTGTATTTGTATAACCTAAACAAGCAGTAAAAGATGAGGCAAAAAATATATTTCTAAACAATTGAATTTTGTTTAAATAATGTTATAACAAACAACTTGGGTGTTATTCATTAATTAGTTTAAGCTGGAAATAGGACTAATATAGTAGGCCTACTAGTACTGTATGCCTAACTAGGTACATTTCACAATCAAGTTTAGTTTCTCAATCATGAAACATTAAGTTATGTTTTACATTATTTTTCGCTCCAAATCTTACTGACTAGTAGAACTCCATCAAGCTAGTCACATATTTACACTAAGGTAGTAGAGATGAGAAAGAGAGAATATAAAGGAAATGTACCTATATTTTGTGTAAAGATAATGGGAAGCCATTTAGGAACAACTACCAAATACATTCAACCGGGATTCAAACTCTGATATTGTCGCCAACAGTTGAGTCTAACACGAGAGTGACTCATTAAGACCATGAGATCACCAATGTGGGTCTTAAAGAAAAGTCAATATGAAATAAATAAAACCCATTTTAACACTCGAATATATTGTAAAATGGGCTACAAGGTGTCACAGACCTGAGTCCACGTGGCATTTTTCAATCCATTTGATTATGATCAAGATACAGCTCATGTCCGTAATTATAAACATCTGTCCCCAAGTTTCGTCTTCATATTAACTTAATTGTATAGCATTGCTTTCTTCCATATATTTTAACATTACTAACCAAGGCTAGCTTAGCATAAAGTGAATGTAAATCAACCACATCAATGTGAAAATTAAGTTAAAATTAAAATGTTTAATGTTTAAAATTAACATAAAGACTCTTCACAAACTGGAGCTATGATATTGTGAAACTAGGCTACTTGAAACTACCAAGATGAAGATCAATCGCCAGTGAGTACGAAACTAGAGAGATCCGCACAACTGAGCTACGGTATTGCTACCTATATCTGTTTAGCCCAATTATTAAACTTTCAAAATGACAACACTCTTCAAAGGTGAAATGACTGAGGCAAGCAAGCTATACTGTAAGAAATGATGCATATGAGTCACCCACTTTGGTGGCCAAATGGTTCAACATGCTAAGTACGCTCGCAATAGACTTAACTGCTGAAGACGTGGAGATCGAGGTTTGAATCTCGCTCGGGTGTAGGCCCTACCTAGTGAGGTTTTTATTCTGAAATGGTGTTTCTGATCGAGGTTTGAATCTCGCTCGGGTGTAGGCCCTACCTAGTGAGGTTTTTTTTTCTGAAATGGTGTTTCACTCTCCCTTCAAGAAAATGTGGGTGTATTATAAATATAGCCTTCCTAATCCATAAAACCATTAGTGTATTTAGTACACGAGTATATAACCCAAATGGGTATTAAGACGCAGTGCAGGAAAAAAAACCATGTAGGCCTATCTGTCAACCCGCTTCAATGGTCAAATAATATAAGGCATTACCTCTGCAATAGAGTGGGCTGCAGATGTGGAGACAGGAGTTCAAACTCCAAATGAATTTATTGAAGGTGTTTTTCATTTAGCTTTCCCCTCTTCCTCCACACAAATGACTATCAATTTCTCTAAATTCAATCTTTCTCATTCCTACTATATTATTGTGATAAGTTAACATGAGCATAGCTCGGAATAGGTAGTAAGGTGTGGTGAAAATAAAACTCTCCTCCAGCAGTCAAATAGGCTATATTTGCTTGACCTAGTGATTCACTAGAGTGGATAGTTTGGCGGTTTTAAGATATAATTTATGTTTTATTTACTTTGTAAATTTGTTAACTCAATAAGCTATAAGAATTGTGTAGTGAAAAGTCTGCATGTGAATAAGCTAGGTGTATTTGAGAGATTTTAGTTTAGTAGGTACCAGTGTGTTGCAATATTAAACAAGGGTTGCTTAAAATGTGTGCTATAAAAAAGTATGTAACCCATACAGAATTTTAATTACCGAGTAGTGTTGGTGGTCATTAGAAAAAATAAAAATTAGGTCTATCCCCTCAATTATGAGAACATCAATAAAACCAATCCTTTATATTTTATGTTTAATTTCATATTTTATAGCCATTAATATTTATTAATACATTCCTTAGGTTATTATATTAACAATAATTTGTAAATAGGCACTCGTTTCATTTAGTTTGTCACTCCTTTAGACCATTGATGGTATTTGAACAAACCTAATATTTATCTTGGGGTTGTCAATTACTTTTCTTAACAAATAACAATATAAGACAGAAAAGAGACAATTTAACTCCTTTTATAACAAATGGCTGGTTGATTTGTCATGACCTGTTGTGGGCTACAACTCACCAACTCCAAGAGTGTCATAAACAAGTCTAGCTGTCACGCTGATGTGCAAAGCCCCATTAAAACAAAGTGTCAGCCAATAAAAATTAAATTAGTTTTTTTGAGCACTGTGTTTTACTATCTGTTCGGCTTATTCGCTTACTTACTACTTGCGCTAATGGTTTTAGGGAGGAAGGTTTCATTTAGAGGATCTGTAACTGTATCAGTGTGGAGGAAGAGTGGAAAACCATTTAAAAAAATACCACCCTCAGTATACCCTACTGAAATTCAGACCTCAATATTCATGTTATCGGCAGTCTAGTCTATTGCTAGAGAAACGCCTTAGGACATGTGGCCACTCAAATAAGCATTAAATTAATGTGTAGGTAGTAATGTCCGCCAGGTGTGCCAAGGTCCTTAAGAATACATTTTATTTAAGAAATATATAGACCTATCTCATATGATATTTACAATTCTTTTGAGATTTTGAGAATGGAATCATGTGAATTTATGTACATATGTGCATTTTCTTAATAGGTAAGTAGGTGAAAATATCATTTTAGTAATTTCAATAACTATAAACTTTAGGTTTAAATAAATCGAAAAATTATGAGGACTAATACAAACTTGTGAACAAAATTCCCAGTTGGCTTAATTGTGCACTAAATATTAAAATGGTGCCACTAAAGTCTTATTTTTTGCTAGTTACTATTTAATAAAATAGAGACCCGCCTCGGTAGCGTAGTTGGCTAACGCACTTGTCGTGTTGAGCCCAATTGCTGAGGACGAGGAGATCAAGGTTTGAATCTCGGTCGGGTGAACTGGGGGTGGTTTTTCCTAAATGGTTTTCCACTCTCCATCCACGCAAATGCGGGTTCACTTCCTCTAATTCAACCTTCCCAATTCCTAATCCATTTGAGTAATTAGTACTTAAAGCGTATAACCCGAACGGGTAGTAAGACGCGGTGCTGAATATTATTATTATTATTATTATTAATAAAATAGAGGTTATCTTTTATCAATACCAATCACAACTTTACTTTAATTATTAGATTAAGAGGACATTATAATATAAAATTAAATGTAAAATATAAACATTAAGGTAACTACACTTCAATTAAATGGACCTACAAAGCTTAGATTATGTTAATTTGTCAGAGTAGAACCTAATTAAAGATGTTATTTACACAATCATGTTGAGGCCAAGTATTAAGAGAGGCGTGGTAGATTGGATTTTGGGTGCATTAAAGAAAATCAAAGGAAATCAAAAATTAAAAGTCTTAGAACCAACCATAGAGATTGAACCTAATCAGCCTTGACTACCTGCAACTTTCACAACATTCAGCACTTTAGTTTTAATAAAGAACTGGCTTTAAGAGTAAAATTTACAATAATTAGCATGTCTGAAATGACTGAGTATATATAGTGGAATGTAATGAAATAATTAAAAAACTTATTTAAAAAAAGAATACCACTTAACTTATGAGGTGACAGGTTGTAGATTAGAGAAATGTTTGACAGTAATTAAACATAAATGCAAAATATTATTCAATATGTTTAAATTAGGTTCTAAGCATTTATTAGGAAATAATGAAGCCAATTTCAAAGGATTAAAAAAAAGTTAATATCTAAATTAACACTGGATTACAGTTCCTATGCAAAGTTAAAACAAAAAATTGACTATACTTACGGAAAGTAGAAGAATACAGCTGTCGTCCCTAATAGCATAACCCATGCAAATGTGGCAGGAATAAATTTTGTAAAACTATCACATTTCGGCATTATGTTCTTGGGACGATAACAACAGAAACAGACTAAATTAATATAAGTCTTCTGCTACAGGTCAACATGGCCGCACCTTTTCACTGACGGACGAACTATGTTTTAATAGAAATTGAATTTATAGATTTTCACTTAACATTTACATTGGATCTAAACAACAAAGGTGTGTACTATAAATGAAATCAGAACAATTTAAGTCGTTTCTTAACGTGACACTTTAGACACAGTACCGTCACCATAGAACACGATGAGCATACATTTTCATACTTCATGATAAAAAGTATTCATCCGCAGATATGTGTTGCCACAGCCTTCTGGTATTTCATTTTTAAACGGTGCGCTTTTAATATAGCCTTTAGTTACTAATGTGTGTATTACCAGAAAGAAACTATTTTCAAAATGTGATTTAATAAAATAGATAGATAAAAATTAGAACTTCCCTTAAAAAATAGTAGCTTGATTTGACATTTTATTAGTTTTTACTAACAATACTAACAATTTGAATTTGATATAAATCTTATTAGCTTTCAACTGACCAATAATTATTTTATTAACTTATAGCCAATTATATATTTCACAGAACAATCTTTGGATTCATATAATTCGAACAAGTAGTGAGAGTGGTGGAAAAATAATCACTGGCGTTATTCTCGGGTTCTAATATCAAATCCAATAATTATCTCGTTATGTTCTTGTATTAAATTTTCCCTTGATAAAAACAAGTTATGATGAAGCCTACTACTCCAAGTGTTTCGTCTTAACGCTTAATTTTTAAGTATGATAAAGACTTAATTCGTGATGTATCAAGCATACAACCAGACATAAATTATCAATACAGATTATAGGGATACCTGTTTATATGATGATGCTGATGATGACGGCCTGTGTTATTACGCACTTCGTACCATATCACACGGCCTACGTTTTGATTATTGGTATTATACTTACTGAAGGATTATTTATTGGCTATTTGTTGGAATGATTAGAGATTTGGGATTTCAAGGATCCTTTGCAGGCTTATTCTGACGATTAATTTCATCGAAGATTTCGATTTTCGAAGGAAGTTGTTCGTCAGGATATCTTGCCTATGTTGGGACTGGATATTCCTAACACACGACTAGGATTTCCACCAATGTAAAGAGAATAGATAGGCAGCGCCATTTGGAAGAATTTGTTGATGTCATTGCTACGTCCACCACGATCACTACGTCACCCAGTACACAGCAGTTAGTAGTATGTCGTGCGGTCCATGTGATTCGGGTGGTCCTTTCGTTTATCTTTATGATTATTTATTTATTTGTGTTTGCCTGGTAGTGGTTTTTTCATGTGTAATCTTTTAGATTTTTTGTTAATTTATTTATGTACGTTAGGCACGTAAGGCTACGAGTCATTGTTGAACAGTAATGTTTTTAAGCTTTTTGATAATTTATTTGCGTACGTTCTTCAATTTTAACTACATGTGTTTCTAAACAGACATACAAAATGCCTAGCTTTGACTCCTTTCTTAAGGATCCAGAAATTTTCCTACATGGGAGCTCAAATGTAAAAGGAAAGACATAATTAATACAAATTTTGCTCGAATATGTTACATTCATTTTACCGATAGTGACTTTGATATTTGTGGTGCTAAATTGAAAGTTAACTAAAATTCCAAGAACTTAATACAAATTGAATGTTGCTAGTGTTAATATAATAGTTCAATCGCGTAAGTAATTTTGAACATATTTTAATAGTTTTTTAAGTGTAATTTTTTGAGTTTTTCTCATTTATTAGTGTGAATTTTAAATATTTATCAATATGTTTATTGTTCTCAAACGTGATATTATAATTTCTAACAATTATTTAGAAAGGATTTAATTTTTTTTCCATAAAGCTTTATGAATGTTAAGTCATGTTCTTACGTGTCATTTTCAGTGATCCACTGAAGATTAATACAAAACGAACGTCAGAACCCTCATTTCATTAGACTGAACTATTATTTCAAGATTTAATTAAAAGTCAAAAGAAGTTATACTTTTATTAATTGTTAATTATTATCATTATTGAAAAAGGAAAACAAAATGGACCGTGTGTACACGTACAAGAATTAATGAATTCGTTTTTATTTGAGCGTAGAAATTTATTTAGATATTTACAGACAATGTGCTGTTATAAGAGTTCTCAAAAATTGTATTTAAGAGGTGATACGAACAAACCGACCCATTTTTGGATTGCTACATACAATTTGAATCTCTGTGAAATATAAGTAGTGATTTGTATCAACTAAAACAGCAAGTGGTACCATTTTAATCAATGAAACAGTAGTTGGTTATTCTCAACATGTTCATTATGATAAATTACACATGTGAACAAATTTATTTAGTTTTTATTTTCATTAAAAATGAATAATTTGAAATTATACATTGTAAAAGACACGTGAGAGCAATGATTGGCAATGATTGGAAGGGGGAGAAGGGAATGCCATGGTAAACTAATATTTTTATTTACGATGATACACCTACTTACAACTCTTAGAATACAAATACCCACCTCGGTAGCCACAAGGTCTAAAGTGCTAGTCTCGTGTAAAGCTAGACTGCTGAGGACGGGGAGATCAGGGTACGATCCCGGTCGGGTGCACTGTGGTGGTTTTTTCTAAATAAGAAAAGATGACTTTTATTTATTGGGAAATGCTCTTCTTGTTGAAAGCAAGTAAATCATTATTTTAATCCTGTTATAAATACATACAACTCTCGATATCTCGCACTTAAGTTTATTCGGAAAAAATAGAAGTTATTGTTTGTTTGGCTTAAGGACACTAATCACCATTAGGAATAAGAATAGAAAGAAATGAGACGAAATGACGAATTCTGGAATAAAGAAATGTTTCAAAATAAGAAAGAATCTGCGAACATTGCCTGCTACCGAAACTGGTCGATCCAAGATTTTCAAGATCCATGCCAATCGGGAACACTGATTATATTGTGGAAGCGCAGGCTAGTGTACTGAGGGACGTCACACGCTCAGCCAATCAAATGTCGTTCTACAACTAGCGCTACCTTTTATTCTCTTTACATTGATTTCCACTACTTCCAATGCAGCAACTAAGGATTGATTACCCTACGATTTCATGCCACGGCAAGCTTCCATGTAATACTTCAATGTAAATAGTTTTGTTTAAAACTTATTTTTAATAATACCAAACTAAAATAGGGCTTATGTTAGGACATTTGTTTTTGAGAGGGAACCACTAATTTAAATTGTATAACTCTATTAATACTATTAATTTATATTATGTTGGCTTTATATGTATTATTTAATGTTAAGTTTCTAGGCGAGTTACTTTATAACAGTGGCTGTATCCGAATAGTCAAGTACACTTGACTTGATGCGTTCTTGATAAAAGAAAGTTTCCTCCTAAACAAAATTCAAACAATAGTAGTACCCACATCTATTTTACATAGACCCATAGCATTTGTATAGTTACTGAGAACATTTATTTATATACATCTAGGTGGGCAAAACTTCAATTTCATTAGTAAGTACCTATTAGGCCTTACACACTAGGCCCAAATTTGTCAACATATTGTAAACATAATTAGGTTTAATGTAAGCTCGGTTAGTGAACATCAAACTAAAATTACTCTCGCTGGCAGGCCTACTTTAGGACTTACTTTATAATTTTTCTTTTTAATTACACAACACCAACTACACAAAAGTGAACACACAAACCAAAACCAAAATCCAGGCGGGGATGAAAGCTAAGTCCCATACCTATGTAAGCCATTTTTTTATTTAAAAAAACTTTACAATCACAAAATGTATGGTAGCATTAAACTCACAAAACTGAGGATAATCCAAAAATCCCATCTTTCTATGTAAGCCATTTTTTTATTTAAAAAAACTTTACAATCACAAAATTTATGGTAGCATTATACTCACAAAACTGAGGATAATCCAAAAATCCCATCTTAATTATTATTAAAAAAAACTTTACTATGGACAAATCAAAATCACCTTGAAGTGACGCAGGAGTAAATATCGTCGAAAAATCCATAAAATTTGACTAGCCAAGCTTTATGATTGTATATTATAGGACCAATTAATGTGCAATAATTTTCTGAATTGACAGTAGGCCTACTTCTTTATCTTTTCTCAACAAAACAAGTTCTTGTAAATGGTTAAATATACTTTTCTTTGGCCCATCCAAATGAAAACACTCCTGCACATCCAATAACAACTTAATATCCAGCTAACTCACACAAGGCTACATTTAAACTTAACTGACAAAGTAGATAAGATCCAAACTGACACCCACCAGAAGTAAGATATAAAAAAATTGATATAGTTATATTTTAAGTAAAGATGGGCCATTCGAATCCACCGAATCCTGACAAGTATTCAAGATTCGAGGATTCAGTGTTTTACAGGATTCGATGATCGAATCTTTCACCTCATAAACAAAGCATAATATTTTGAATTCAAA
>CABFOV010001698.1:45647-69001 GCA_902141375.1 Timema poppense | reverse complement strand
ATCTCACAATCACCCTACCATTACACATTAGCGTAAGTGCGTATAACCCGAACGGGTAGTAAGACGCGGTGCTAATAATAATAATACAAAGTTCTTGTGTGATGGTGTTCACTGTGTTATGCTATTACTCTCCCTATAGATTTATAATACCGGCTCTGTTAAATACTGCTATTTTTATGTTACCGGCACCATTAAATACTGCTATATTTATGCTACTGGTACAGTGTGTTTATACGCACAAGCAGCTTATATATGACCTACCCCTCGCTCCTCGGAACCCCTTGTCACCATTGTCAAAACCTACTAATTGAAAGAGTCCTGGTGACAGGCGTCGTGAAGGCTAGCTACCTATTGGGTAGAGGGAGCTAGTGTCACTTGCTTTTTTTGGTAAATACTGCGGAGTTGACTTTTGAAATAAAAAATAAGTTATAATGGTACAATCCTTGGACGTTATTTCTGAATAGTGCGTGATTCTCCATGGATAAGTATTGAAAGTATATTTTACATACAATACTTTAAAGAAAAATACCTTTATTCGTGATTTTTTTAAACATGTGAAAGGGGTCCAAATTATTATCATTACAATACCCCCATTTGCTTGTATCTTAAAGAATTTAATGAATTTTGATAATCAAATCCATACTGTGCAAGAAGTACGTCATACTTTACATTTGTTATTCTTAAAATTAAAATTTGTAGAGTGTAAGCTATAAATTGTATTGGTGTATACACATTGATCTAAAATTACTCGTTTAACAATACAATAATCATGATATATTGTTAAAATATTTTTACAATTGATTGCTTTTATTTTTAATGTTCAGTCTTCTTGATGAATAAACGAAAATAAATAATTTTCTAGTTTTATTATTTATTTAATGTTCCATTTTTTATCTTCCTTATTTGCCTTGTTAAACTGAAAAATTGTCATACTGTTTGTTGCAACTTCAATTACTTGCAGAGCATAGTTGGACTCCGGATCTTAGTCAAACTTCATAACTGAGGCATTGTGTCAGCGATTGGGTCTTAAACGAATAAAAGTTTTTGCACATGTTAAGGGTTAAAATGCATCTACAATTCAAGTTACATATAACGTTAACACATCCATATAATCCAGATTCAATGCCTAAAAAATGAAGCTAGATTTTCTTGTTTTAACTAAAATTACGGAACAACTTTCAACAACACGTGTTGATTTTTCTTCTTGGACAATTCCATCAATAATTACTTTAGCTGATCCTATATTCTATGAGCCATGTAAAATTGATATTTAGCTTGGAGCTGAGATCCTTTGGGACTTGATGTGCGTAGATCAAGTTAAACCTTCCAATGAATCACTCATCTTAGAGAAAACCAATCTAGGTTGGATTGTGGTAGGGAAGGTATTTCGCGAATGTTCATCACCAACAACATTTTGTAATTTTGTTTCTACACACAATATTGATTTACAACTTCAGAAGGTTTGGGAGATTGAAGAATGTAATGCTACACATGACTTATCTGGTGATGACTGGAAATGATAAATACACTTTTCAGAAAACATATATCAGATACAAGAAGGAAGATACATTGTTAAAATGCCATTTAAAGATAATTCAAAGGAATTGGGGGATTCAAGGGAGCTAGCTATACAAAGATTTGATCATTTAGAGAAAAGTCTGGTTAGGCAGCCTTAAATAAATGAGCAAATGAGCAATATTGTACATTCATACGTGAATGAGAACTTCTTGGGCACATGGAACCATTGCAAGAGCACGATATTTGTTCACCATCGAGTTTGGAATATTATACTCCACACCACTCAGTTTTTAAAATCTCGAGCACAGCGACAAATTTCGCGTCGTATTTGATGTATCAGCATATACTAGTTCTGGATCATCGTTGAATCATATTTTGATGGTTGGCCCAACTGTGCAAGATAATCTATTTTCCATTATCATACGCTTCAGAACGCAAACATTTGTGCTGACGGGAGACATTGAAAAAATGTACCACCAAATAAAAATGGATCCGTCACAATTGAATTTACAGAAGATTATTTGGAGAGATAATCCAAGCATGCCTCATCAAGTGTATCGCTTGTGGAAGGTAACGTATGGAACAGCTTTGCACCATAATTAGCAAGACGAACTTTGCAACAATTGGCAAGAGACGAACATGGCGTCAGAGGTGGTAACGAAGGACTTCTACGTGGATTACCTCATGACAGGAGTGGATACCATTGAAGAAGCTGTGACCCTTCAAAATCAACTGATAGCACTTTTACAACGTGGCGGATTTAATTTAAGGAAATGGTGTGCTAATGAGGAAGAGCTGTTGGCCAACATTCCTCCAGAAGATAAAGAGAGCAACCCGACTCTTCCAGTTGACCAAGATAGCACCATAAATACCTTGAGTCTGCTGTGGGATCACAGGCGTGACACTTTCAATACTCAGGTAACAACGTGCTACATAACCTAGCAGCTCAAATCACAAAACAAATAATTTTGTCAGTGGCAGCTTATATTTTTGATCTATTGGGGTTCATTGGACCAGTCTTCCTAAAGGCCAAGATTATCCTTCAAAAATTGTAGCAGCTAAAATTGGGTTGGGATGAATCGGTCCCAATCAGTTTGCATTCAAGTTTGTAACAATGCCTTTTATCGCTTACAAGTATCGATAAAATGCAAATCAGCAGAATAATTCTATCAGGTGACACAACTGTCCAATTGGAGATACATGGTTTTTAAGTTGCGTCGGATTATGCTTATGGTGCATGTTTGTATTTAAAAAGCAGAGACTCAAGAGGTTGCGATACAGTCAACCTTATTTGTTCAAAGTCCCGTGTAGCTCCACTCAAAAAAGCATCGTTGCCAAGACTAGAAATATGTGGAGCATTACTATTAGCGGAACGTACCCATCATACCCTGGTAGCCCTTAACAAATATATCACCAAATGTTTCAACTGGATGGATTCAACTATTGTGTTAACATGGTTGGCATCACGGTCATCAAATTGTAATACATTCATGGCAAACAGTGTTGCCAAAATTCAAGAAATGACTGAAATAGGCGACATGACAGAACGCATGAAAACCCTACTGACCTTGTGTCTAGAGGTATGTCAGCTTATAAGTTAGTTCACTCGAGTTTATGGTGGCATGGTCCAGATTGGCTAATCCAGGACTCTAGCTTATGGATGGAACCTATTTACTCTCTGGAAGTTCCAAATGACGAGGTGCTAGAGAGGAGGAAGAATACCACAACACTTGTCAGCATAGTTCTGGACTGTTCGTTAATTGATAAATTTTCATCGCTTAACACACATGTACACATAATTTCATACTGCTTATTATACATTCACAACACCAGACATACTAACGAATCACGTCCAAAGGGATCAATTTCAGTGAATGAAACCAAGTTAGCACTAACAACCATAATTAAGATGGTGCAACAACAAAGGTTCCAGAAAGAAATTTCGGATCTAAGATCACACAATTAAGTTGATCAAAGGAGCAAACTTAATTCCCCGAACCCCTTTCTAGACAGCAATGGAATCATCAGTGTTGGAGGACGTTTACAAAAATCCAACTTCACACCAGATCAGAAGCATCCAATTGTGCTACCTCAGGGACACAAACTGACAGAGTTAATAGCCAGCAACGAACACTTGAAACAACTTCATGCTGGGTCAAAAGTAATGCTTAGTGCGTTAATACAAGTGTATAGGCCACTTAATGGTAGAAACTTATGCAGGAAGATTGTGCACAATTGTATTGAATGTTTCAAGGCCAAGCCCAGAGGCGTACAACAACTTATGGGAGAACTTCCCAATAGCAGAGTAAAATCCTCTCATCCATTTTTATATACAGGATTTGACTATGGTGGTCCAATACAAATACTACGGAGCGGAATAAGAGGGGTGAAGAAAATGAATAGTTACATAGCTCTTTTGATATGCTTCGCTACCACCTTGAATTAGCGAGTAATCTAAATACAGAATCATTATTAGCAGCCTTGCGAATAGTTATGGCACGGCGAGGCAAATGTCTTCATATTTATTCTGACAACGCTACCAATTTTGTCGGAGCAAACTATGAACTTCTGTAATCTCGTAATCTACTTACTTCTGATGGCCATCAAATGGAAGTGACATCCACTCTAGCCATAGACAACATTGAATGGCATTTTATACCTCCACGAGCACCCCATTTCGGTGGATTATAGGAATCTGGAATTAGGCTGGTCAAATATCATCTGAACAGAATTTTGGTAAATGCCATGCTTACATATGAGTAGCTATACTGGGTTTTTACATAAGTAGAGGCGTGTCTTAACTCTAGTCCTTTAACACCACTGTCCAGTGATCCTTCCGACCTTTCTGTTCTTACCCCCGCTCATTTTTTAATAGGAGACTTCACTGACGACCACTCCAGAACCAAACCTGGCATCACTTAAAAGTAATCGACTATCACGCTGGCAGCATGTGCAACAACTTTCTCAGCATTTTTGGGCCAGGTGGTCCAAGAAATACTTAGCTGAACTCCAGGACAGGAAGAAATGGAAGGCATACGGCCACAATATTCCAGTGGGAACATAGGTTCTCATTCGTGAGGAAAATCCCCCTTCACCCGCTCAGTTGGAAACTTGGCCTAGTACTGGAATTACATCCTAGCACAGATGGAATCGTTCATGTGGTCATTCTCAGGACCGCAGGTGGCTCGCTGAAGAGAGCCATCACAAAACTATGTCCACTTACAATGGAAGAAAACTCACCATATATGTGAACTATACCCCTGTTTTATAGTATTCTGTTTGTGTGTAATAGTGATGTACTTTTTTATTTTGAACCAACTGTTGCTTAACTCATTTAACTTGTTTAGTTAATAGCTTTATTATTTTTATGTTTCATTGAAAGTATTCTTTCAAGGTGGCTGGAATGTTTGGTTATACTACTAGGTATGTTTTATGCAGTGAAGGGAATGTTTACCAATTTTTCATGCTTTATGGTTGTCAGCAGCATTTCAATTGTGTTTTATTTGGGTTTTTTTGTTGGTTATCTAGGTTATAACTGTATTAGAGTGGTTGTTAATCTTTTATTTGTACATTATAAGAAACCCTATTAGTTGTAATGATCAACATTATTACAATTAAACAACCCTAGTTAGCTTTATTACACACATTGTTACTACATTAGTATCGGCCGTTATATCATGCAATCACAGATTACCTTTGTTATTACATTAGTATCGGCCGTTACATCACGCAATCACAGATTATCCTTTTAAACTTCTTTACAATTTTCTTAATATCTGTCAATTTCAATCTAGATTTACAGTTGGACATTTATCACATATCGGTAGAAAACCTAGGACTGGCCTCATTTTATTACTGAATGACATAGCACATAGTCTACGCTGGCTAGCTCTATGTTTGATGATACCTGCTATCTGATCCTTGGTGGTTCCCAGACTCACCAGAAATAAAAATTGAAGCATGGCTTGCACATCGTTAAACCATGTCTGAATACACCTTAACTCCTCAACCAATACACCTTAACTCCTATATATAGGGGGGGGGAAATGCTTTAAAACAAGACACAACTATCCTCTTATGTTTCCACTCACCGTACGGTGATAGTGCATATCTGAATGCTTATCTAAATTAATTTCTTTAGATATCTTAAATTTTAACTTTCACCTCATCAGCTTACTCTGTGATACCATTAACGTCTTAACCAATATATATATATATATATAATTTGATTAATTAAATTAAAATACCCCAACACACAAATCTACACGTATCTTAACTGTCACTCTCTAAAATTCACCATTGGTGAGATGATACATTTACACTGATTTCCAAGATCATCAACTAGTTAAGTCTGATACTAATTAGCCAAAACCTACAAAATTTGTTCAAGATAAACTATTTAAATTCTTATACAACTCGAAATTTCCCTGTTGGCATAACCTTATTTTAACTGGAACTAATAAATTTTTCACCTAATAGTAATATATAATTAACAAAAATATGTCCTTAGAATTTTCTCACACTATAATCTCTCCTCACGTACTTTCACAAACCTCCAGTTGACAAACGTAGCTAACCCTTCACCTAAATATCTGTCCACATGCTTCAAAGGGTCCATGTTCTTTCCTATAATCATACCTTTGTCCTATTATTTATTTGTTCTCTTACTATTACCTATTTTGCTTTTATAGAATTTCCTGTGAGTAACTATATTAAATCCAAATTAGATTAATATAATTCGTTCAGAATTTATATTTTTAAACTTAAAGATTTCATGTTTGTAAATATACCGAGTTTGACTCTTAATCATATAAAAATATTATTATTCTTAATTCTGCGTCGTCCTTTCAAGGAACTGTCCTTAAGGTTATCATCGCATTTTTTGAACAAAATATGTCTACTTGCAAAGCTTGTTTTGGAGTCGTAGGAAATAAAAATAGATGTTTGTTTCTTGAAAACTTCAAAGTGAGGATGTAGGGAATATCGTGCATGTTAACAAATACACCCTTTTTATTTTACAAGAGAAGGATTAATCTACCTTGCTTGCTGCTGCTAAGTGTCCACATACCATTTTTATTTTAGGTGTGTCTTAACAAATACGCACCAGCTTACCTTAAAAAAAAGCATTATTTCTACTTCACTGAATTTATAGTTTTGAATATTTACTTAAACTTATATTTTTAACATTTCTTACCATGGCTAAAGTTAGATTGAATATAACACATTGCCTACCGATATATAGTAATTATATAGTTACATTTTATTACTACATTTACTATGGTGGTAGTTATGGTTACATAATAATTATAGTACATGCTAATTTTTCCTTTTTTTGTTTCAGAGACTAAAATTTTAATTAAATCTACTGTTAGCTATTCGAAATTTAAATACCTTTTGACCACCTTTTGGATCGAAGATTTTCGGAGGGATGTGTTGAAAACAACCCTTATTTTTCCTTTTTAGTTTCCTACCTAGTCTATGGTATGATCTCAGAATGGATCGTTTTCTCTGGTTTGATTTCTTTTATGTTTGTAGTCTCTGGTTCGATGTCTGATCAGATCTCTCAGATTGTAGTTTTAGGTTTGATCTCTGACTGGATCATTTTCTGTGGTTCGATCTCTGACTGGATCGTTGTTTTTGGTTCATTCTCTGATTGGATCATACTATCTGGTTTGATCCCGGATTGGATCATATTATCTGGTGTGATCCTGGATTGGATCACAGTATCCAGTTCATTCTCTGATTGGATCTTTTCTGTGGTTCTGATTTGATGATAGTATCTGGTTTTATCTCGGATTGGATCTTACTATCTGGTTTGATCCCGGATTGAATCGTACTATCTGGTTTGTTCCCAGATTGGATTGTTATTTTTGGTTCGATCTCGGATTGGATCGTTTTCAGTGGTTCTGATTTGATTATACTATCTGGTTTGATCTCGGATTGGCTCGTACTATCTGGTTTGATCCCGGATTGAATCGTACTATCTGGTTTTATCCCAGATTGGATTGTTATTTTTGGTTCGATCTCTGATTGGATCGTACTATTGAAATTACTATTATCTGCTACAATTTTAGCACCTAGAACATCATTGAATGCATCGATTTTTGCATTTATTTTCTAATTACATGCATATACTGTATTTTATCACTAATTTTTTTAAGTGTTGCATCTAATTTCTGATTACGTGCATCTATTTTCTTATTAGTTTCTTCACTGTTCGCTGCCATTTGCTGTAATAGCACATCCATAAACTGATCTAATCTTGTTATGTTCCCCCACTCAGGTTTAAATTCGCCATCCTCCCTTCCAAAATTTACTAATATTAACAGGATTTCTACAGTATTACAACAGAGTTTTTTATATGTTGTAAATTAAAATAGTAATAAAAAATGTTTAAGGCTTATCTGACTTGATTGATTCTTCGTCGATGTGCCGTGCGGTGTGCCGTGTATGTGAAACGTCTGCTCGTTTCACCTCGGAACGATGTTCTTCGTCGATGTGCCGTCTGGTGTGCCGTGCGTGAAACGTCTGTTTCGCCTTGGTATGATGTTTTTCGTCGGTGTGCCGTTTGTGAAACTTCTGCTTGTTTCCCTTCAGAACGGTGTTCTTCATTGGTGTGTCGTCTAGTGTGCCGTGTGTGAAACTTATATTCGTTTCACTTCAGTTCTCGGTTATATGTTCTTGGTGGTGTATTGTTTAGTGTGCGGTGTGTGAAACTTCTGTTCAACCTTAGAACGGTGTTCTTCGTCGGTGTGCCGTCTGGTGTGCCATGTCTCTCAGTTGGTGGAGCCCCTTTCTTGCTTTGGGGCTTGAAAGATCGTGCGTCGTGACTGGACGCCAATTACCATGATACGGATTTGTTATGCCCCGTGATCGAGCACTAATTAAAGTGGTGCGGTATTTTAGCTATACAATTGCGTAATAGATTTGTATTGTGAGATAACTGGTATTTATAGCTCCGTAATCGAGCAACAATTATTACGTTACGGTTTTACTATGTGATATTTTTATTTGAATAAATAATACCTTTAATGTTGTATACGATTCATTAAAGTGATGTTATCCTCAACACTGAGGATATAATTTTATATGATACGGTTTAGTTGAACCACAGATGATTTTTCTATTCCATTACAAGTATATATTTTACCGGCACTGAATATTACTGTCTTTGATTACAAAGTTCTTGTGTGATGGTGTTCACTGTTTTATGCTATTACTCTTTCTGTAGATTTATAATACCGGCTCTGTTAAATACTGCTATATTTATGCTACCGGCACTGTGTGTGTTCATACGCACAAGCAGCTTATATATGACCTACCCCTCGCTCCTTGGACCCCCTTGTCAGCAGTGTCAAAACTTACTAATCGAAAGAGTCCTGGCGACAGGTGTCGTGAAGGCTATCTATCTATTGGGTAGAGGGAGCTAGCGTCACTTGCTTTTTGGTAAATACTGCGGAGTTGACTTTTGAAAGAAAAAATAAGTTTTGTACAATCCATGGACGTTATTTCTAAAAACCATGTGATTCTCCATGGATGAAGTTATGGCATGGAGATCAATATTGAGGAGCCAAAAGTGATGATGATTTCAAAAAATTAAGAGCACCTGAAAATCAAAATTGGAAACCAGGAGTTGGAACACATAGAGCAGTTCAAGCTCCTGGGAAGTCTCCTGACAAAATATATGCCTA
The DNA here is from genome assembly GCA_902141375.1 of Timema poppense. NCBI lineage: Eukaryota > Metazoa > Arthropoda > Insecta > Phasmatodea > Timematidae > Timema > Timema poppense. The sequence continues at coordinate 59,792 of CABFOV010001698.1, read as the reverse complement.
TTGAACCAAGGGCATTATGTCGAGGATCGCCATGAGCAAGGAAGCTTCCAACAAGAAGAGGTTACTGATGACCAGCATGTCGAGTATGGAACTGAGGAAGAAACTGACGAAATGCTACATTTGGAGCACAAACTTGGATTCATACACATATAAAAGAAATACTAGGAAAACTTTGAAATTTGGTGCTTGAGAAGACTTGAGAAGATCAGATGGAAAGAAAGGGTGACAATTTAAAAAGTCCTAAGAAGAGTGGGTAAGAAGATAACCATTTTAGATGTGATTTTTCGATAAAAAGCAAACAGTCAAACTGGATTGGACACATACTTAGAAGGAACTGTCTTCTGCATGACGTCATATAAGGCACGGTTGAGGGAAATATTGGTGGACTTAAGGTAAAAAAAATAATCTGGAACCTAATGGAAGCAAAGTAAAGAGCATATTTAATGTCTAAGTTCCCTGACAAAAGGAATGGGCCTGTCGTAAAACAGAACACCCAATAAAAATAAATAATAATAATAATAAATAACTTAATTTTATAGGTTTAATCGTGATCAATATTAATTATAATTTATTTATATTTTTGATTGATTAGACTCTGGTTAAGTCTCAATTGTGAATAATTTAATTTGAAACAACTTAAACTCTAACGTCTATAAGCTTAATCTTTCCTGAATTTGAACCCAGTTTTAGGCATGCGCATGTGGGGGTCCAAAATTCAACCAATACAACTAAAAGATTTATTATTTTCTAAATGATTCTCTTTTCATAGCGGGGATTTGGTGGTCGGGGGACTGGCTGATATGGTGGTTCTAGAGTCGAGTTAATCTGTTAATCGCATGCAAATATAATGATCTGGTTTATAAAATGTACATTAAATACTCTTTTAGAAATAAAATTGTAATCGTTGCTTATTTCTACCTATTTGTAACAATAGTTGTTCAATGAAAGTGCAAATTAAGAAATCAAATACATAAAATTTATGTATTTTATTTATTAATATGCTGATATGTTTGTGGCGTTTTCAAGGCCACACATAATATTCAAGACATATTTATGGTTTCTGGCACTTTTAAAAAAGAAGTATTTATTAATGTGTTGTGGCATTAACATATGTGAATAGACAGTCCAAGCCTGGTGGATCGTCTTCCCTGTGGCCAGACTGGTCTGAGTGTCCTTTCGTTTCTAATTAACTCCGAGACAGTAAATGTTTCGTTCCTTAAGGACACACTTAAGCAGATCACCATCATTTTTACATGTTTTTTATTTTAAAAATTAATAATGAAACGTACTCATGAATCTGACAATAAACATCAATACAGTATAACACAACATACCGGTCTTAAGAATAATAACATATTACCGATATTAAATATCTTCTTGTAAAACTCATATCCCAATATTCGATTTAAATGTAGCTATTTCATTTCCTATACAAAGTAGTTTACTACTTATATATAGCAACATTTCAAACAATTTTTGGTTAATCAAATTTCGCCTCTATATTTTAAATAAATAATTCCATTAAATATCCATGGCGTTAGAACGTTAAATGTGTCATATTAAACATTCACTACATTTATTTGTTACTTGAAATAAATTAGTAAAATTGACTACAAAAAATAAGTGCTTAGAGTTGTATTAATCTATATCTGAAACATTATAAAAACATGGCTCAATTTAAAAATCAAATTTCTTAAACCCGTATTTATTTAATCTGGGTAATATCTTATTAGATCAAAGGCTGGGATGATATAATTCAACGTAGCTTTATAAACACTGTTATAATGCACTGGTGTGCGTTGACAGTTCAAATTAATTTTATATCAAATAAATGTTAAAATACTGTTCATATCCTGAAAAACGCCCTTAGTCCCCATTTACGCGGGAAGTTTGATGCCGGAGCCATAAAATTTATTCAAGTGCGGTTTTTTGCATTCTTCATTTGATAACTGAGAAATTTGGATCATTTTATTATATTTTTAATTTCAAAATACCTATTTTCAAATTTTGTTTTATCTACAAAAATATAATAAAATTAGAATACATAAAACAACTCCATGATACGACGCCTGGTTAGAGCTGTATTGCCCACCTAAATTAAGTGGGATGAGATGGGCTCTTAAGCAAACGAAATAAAACTGTTTAGTTTATTATTCTTTTATTAGTAAGCTTTGGTGCGTTCCCCCCACTCCTTTCTTTCTCAAGACCTCGATCCACTTAGTCAGACTTGAGCCCCCTGCTACCCGTCACCAGCAAACCAGACAAGACGATACTGACGCTTTTTGCCCACGCATACACCGGGTCAATCAAGATTTGGCTCAGCCTTTTTATTATATAAGTGGGAATTATAGTATTTTATAAACTACAAAATATTTCCTTAGGGTCAACATTAATAACATTTTACTATATAAAAGTAGTAATAAGGGGGGCGTAGCGTCAAAGTAGACTATGAGATCAAATCTCCCCAGATCTTCTACTGGACAGTGTCTTATTACTAAGATAAGGGTTTTAGGTTCGATTTCCAGCATGGCCTGAAAATGTATCTTTGTTTAAATGTGGGTTTCCCCTGTCATATTGATGTATAATAATGGCTATGTGTTGGATGTTGTGTCTGTTCTAGATTTAAATAAATTTTCCGTGTGCTAATATAATTATTAGTTGGTTCAGAAAGTTTACATTAAATACCTTAAATAGAAAGAACATATGCTATAAGATTAATATTTAGGCTAATCAGGCATGAAACCCCTTTCCTTTAGACTTGAGCTTAAAACGTTTAATTACTTTAACTACAAATTCGTAAGAAAATACGCTAAGCTAATAATACTTAGCACCGCGTCTTACTACCCGTTCGGGTTATACGCTTTTAAGTACTAATTACTCTAATGGATTAGGAATTGGGAAGGTTTAATTAGAAGAAGTGAACCCACATTTGCGTGGAGGGATAGTGGAAAACCATTTAGGATAAAACCACCCTCAGTTCACCCGACCGAGATTTGAACCTCGATCTCCCCGTCCTCAGCAGTCGAGCTCAACACGACAAGCGCGGCTACGCTAAAAATGACCAAAATAGTGTTTATGCACAACGATTCTTTATTTTTACTTAAATATTACGTCAAATTTATTTACGGCGGGTAGGCGATAAGTGACAGTAGTGACAAATGGGTGATTAGAAACATAAAGTCATTGAACGCCATAAAATAGGAATTAAATTGGCGAGGATGTTACAAAAGTTGTATAAAATCAATAATATTACGCTAGTCTATCGAAGTATGCATTTAATGTTTGCAGGACATCAAGAATCCTAAAACTGGGAGTGACACTAAGGGAGAAGATACTACCAAAAGTTGGCCTTTTTAGGAAGCAATGGATCTTGGCGTGAGCCAACGTGACATAATGAACCCTCCAGAACTATAATGTTCTAGTATGGGCTAACTATATTAAAATTTAAATATGTTTCTATATGTTAATATATTTGAATAATTGTTTTAGTTAGCTAACATACAAAATAACTTTAAGTAAACTAATAAAACCCTTCCAACCTAAGTGTTTTTTTAAAATAACCCGGGTGTTTTTAAACCCTGAATAATACACTCAGGAATACGCCTCCATGTGAAAAATATTATTTTGGCACCTTTTCTGGTCTTAGTATCTTTAACATCTCACATTAAGCTATAGAGATCTATCTGACAATCTTTCAAACACCAGAGTTATAAAAAAAAACCTGAAGTTCCAAACAAAATTGAAACCAAATCGTTCATGATTTAACTGTGTTAAAATGGTTCAACATTTGGTAACAGTAGTTATAGGATCGTCATATTTAGCCTAATTCAGTGATTGGGTTAGATAATTAGTTAATAAATGTAGGTAAGATCTAAATTTATATAATTTAAAATTGGAGTGATACGTTAGCTATAGCTATTTGAAAAAAGGTAAACATTTATTCTTACTTTATTTTTTAAAATTCGCAGTCAAAATGAAAATCAATATTTTAGAAAAGGTGGATTCTACCTCTAACTTTTTGTTTAAAAAATAATAGCATATACATAGTAAATGAAATACAAGAAAAATATATCTAAGTCACCCGACTTTACAGTACCTAACACAAATATAGTGTCCTAAGCGAATGCTTATAATTTCTTAAAAATTTTAAAATAATGAACCAGAGTTAAAACAGGTATTATACTATATTCAGGTGTCGAGCTAGATGATCTATGCAACCTATTGCTTTTTCATCATAAGGTTCTTCATTGTTATCTTGCTCAATATCATCATCTCCAGCATCTTACAGATCTAACACTGGTTGTAGAACGTCGCCAAGTGACATGCACACATTATGAATTATACAGCATACAGCAACTAACCGTGCCGCTTTAATATGATTTATCTCAACAGTATTCATAAAGATAGTTCTCCAACGAGCCAAAAGCATTGCGAATGTTCAATCAACAACAATACTTGCTCGGCAATGAAATAAATTAAATCTAATTTTCTCAGCATCATCAATATGAGGATTCCTATAAGGGTTCAGCAAACAAATATGACGTTGTATTAAAGGGTATTCTCCATATCCCAACAAAAAGTATCCTTGGGGTGGATACTCCCTGTTTTTGTAGAGAGTTCTCGCTCGTAACACCCTCGAATCTTGCACATTTCCAAGATAACCAGCATACACATTAATGAACATTCCCTTATCATCTACAACATCCTGAAATTGTACACTGTAGTCTAGTTTTCTATTAAAATAGTCCTGCCTGTTGGGACCAACTGCCGACGACCCTTACTTTTATGTGACGGTCATCAATTGCTCCTACAGTATTGCAAAAAATTTGAGATCGGGCCAACCTGGCAAATCCACGCCCCACATCTGCCATCTGGTGAACTGTGGAATATTTAATTACTTGTTTGTCAAGCTGGGTGATAATATTGTTCGTTGTTGTGTGGATAATGTTGTGAATAGTGGATGTAGATACATAGAAGACCACAGATATGACCCTGTAGGAAGTTCCGCAGTCCAGCCAAAACAATATTAGGAGACGAAGACATACTCCATCTGCACAAAGTAAATATCCGTCTTATGTCAACTAATTGCTATTTTTAAAACATGAACTATTATAATAACCTATACATTTTACACAGGGTTATTCACAATTCATTTTTATTATTTAAAAATTGGGCAATGAGCCTTTGAGTTTCTAATGCCATATACTATTATTATTAGCACCACGTCTTATTACTCGTTCGGGTTATATACACATTGCCATATAGTAATTAAAGGTGATCAACATGAATTTTAACGTAATGCATCAGCATTCTTATGGTGAGAGAAATAATAAACAGAACCTTGAGCGCATATTTATGAGTTTTTTAGTTTTTTATTAATTTAAATTGTACTAATTAAAAACTTAATATTCATATTGTATTCATGAGTTTGGGGAGCTATCATTGCTTCCAATGCAAATAAACTTTCACGTGTAATCCGTGTGTGGGCTTCATATCTAAGGTTCCATCTAAAAATCTACCAATAATGTATTGTTCAGTGTTCAAAAGACAATATACAACTAAAATATTTTTATTTATTGATCACTTAATTAATTTGTCCTGTTAAGTGTTTAAAATAAGGCCGTATGGAGGAGGAGAAGAGGTTTGTAGATTTTAACCCTACCCTCACCCCTTTTCCAAAAAGATAAAAAAAGACTTCTGGGAAAGGATAGTGGAATACCTTAAAGTACAAACTAAAAAAAATCAAAAAGGGAGGGGTACCTCTTCCCCTTAACCCTTATTGTTAGGTAGCTTTAGCTTGATTTGTGATATGATCTATCCCTAAAATTGTGGCAATACAGAACGTATCAAGCCACGTATTCTATTTGATTAACTTGAGTTTTATAAAAAACACACTTTAAAACCAATTATAATATTTACTATCAGAAAATATATTTAAATATAATAAAGACAATGCTTGGTTTCTTACATGTTCTTTATTCTGAGTTTCAACCATTGCCCTTAATAATAAATTGATGATTTGAAAAAGTTTAATAATCAATCTAAGTCAAACATTTAATATTGCCAAAACTATCAAACTGTTTCTCGGCATGAGGTACGGTCAACCGCTAAAATATTTTAAAACTATCATTGATCTAACTGCTGGTGCTATTGTAACTAATCTAATTTAACTTTAAAGAATTATATTTCTGATCCAAAAATTGTTCTTTATATTTTTTTTAAAGTATTTTTTTCTTTTATTTTAAACTTATCAAGACCATTTTGAAAAAAAAAAAAAAGTTCTACATTTGTTTCGTGAGTAATATGTAACTAGTGATACGAGGGGGAAATAATAACTGACTAAAACGTGGTAGTTCGCTAACTGATGGAGGACTAAACTTCAAGATGTATGTAGGTCACGAAAGGTGAAGTTCGTGAACGACTGACCCACAAGAAATAGTGTTCGCGTACTAATGAATGTGGTTTAAAAACGACGGAACCACAATAAATTTTTCGCAAACAACTGATCAAATAAATCATTCACGAATGACTGAACTACAAGTAGTTCGCGAACGAATGAACAATAAGAAGTAGTTCATGAACTACTGAACCACAAGAAGTAGTTCGCGAACGAATGAATAACAATAAGTAGTTCACGAATGATTGAACCACAAGGAGAAGTTCGTGAACGACTGAACCATAAGGAGTAGTTTGCAAACTATTAAACTATAGAAATTAAATGCTAATTTCAGTGAACTAAATCACTTTGAACTGTTCCCAACCAACCATACTGCCCATCTCTAAACTAAAGAGAGAGAATAAAGCTGGGTATTCTGAATGTGAATGTCAGAGAGTACGTCCACTGGTCCGCATAGCACGCATCACATTTTAACCTGACTCACGGAATTCTATCGGCATTGACGATGTCAGATGCGGATCAGTGGAAGCAGTCACATTAAAAATACCATATTGTAAATAATTCAAAAATCCTATTCGGGCGATGAAGACCAGTGGACGCTTGCCTTAAGAGAGAGAGAAATACCCGAAAGTTTCTTCGCTCTTACTTAATGGTATGCAGAAGACAGATAAAAATTTCCAGACACAGATGTCGATCCTGCTATATCATATAGATCAAAGCTAAAAGCTAATGGCGTATGGGAGATTAGATGTTAGTGTTGGCTAACATGATATTCAAGGCAATTATACATGGTATTTACGTCACAGATAAGGGATGTGTTTACCTATAGAATAGGTATTGTGTTTACCATAATATTGAAGTTAAGTGAAGTGAAGTTAGTGTTATTAATTTATATAAACAATTTGAGTGGCATTTATTATTGATGTAGGCCCTATAACTTACAACATATTTTATATGTGACATTTATATCACTAAAAGTGTTCAACATAAAAATATTGGGCACAAAAATGTAGGCTAATCTTTTTAAGTTAATTTTGAACCGATTTACTTAATTCCCCCAAAAATCAGTTAAATACTCAGTGTTTTGATGGCTTTATCCAAAGATGGCACTCCATTTAAATTAAAAGAAAAAAGTTTCCTGATTAACTTGGCCAAACGTTATAGGAGCACTCTTAATACTAAAAGTACTGATGCTACGTCCATTGCATTGAAGAATGAAGCTTGGGCGACTATTAGCAAACAATTTAATGCAAACAAACAAATGCGAATGGTAAGTTGATTCTATTAAATTTTGTTGTCCTTGATCTGAGCTTTTAGTATAAAAATCGGAGATATTAGACCTACACAAAGAGGGTGGGATTCTCAACACTTTATATGTCATACAATGGTAAAAGACCACTGGGAAGACCCAGAAGCAGATGGTAGAGTAACATTTGGATAGACCTGAAAGAGATAGCCCCTGGAGTAATGTGAGACTGGATAGAATTAGCTAGCTCGAGATAGGCACGGTTGGCATACTTTTGTGGGTGTGGTAATGAACTTTTGAGTTCCTTATGACATAGAATGAGTAAGTAAGTATTTTTTGAGTGTACAACATGAATGGGTAGTAAGACGCTGTGCTATTAATAATAAGGCCTATTTTGTATCATGAATATACAACAGAATTGCAAGTTTCTAATGACAGGCCTATCAAAATTCATCATGTCATCTTATGGTTTCCAGCCCATAATTCATCATCATCCTATGGTTTCTAGCTTGTCGTCAAGTCAATGAAGTAAAATGCTTAAATTAAATGCTACATTTTTATTTTTCCTTCTACCATTCTTCTTCCTTTAATTGCTTACATTCTTCTACTTTCGCTCACACACATTGCTGATCTTCTCATCTCTTTCTTGGTCTTCCTTGCGGTATTTTCCCAACTCAATTCATTTCCATCATTCTCTTTAGTAGGCTATTTATTTTCATTCATGACCATACCTTCTCAGCCTTGCTTCCTCTACTATCTCATATATACTCCAACATCCTCACTAAATTTCCATAGGCCTACCCTCTAGAGATGGGTGATAAATCACTGGCAGTGATTTTTTTCATCAATACTCTTTGGTCATCTTCACTTCCAGCATGGATGCTATACGTCATGGAAAACCTGGAATTTTAAAATATTTCTTCCAGGCTTGGAAATGTTATGGAATTTTTCATTTTTCCAATCTTTTCCTGGAAATTTCTAGGTTGTCCTGGAAATTCCTTTGTCCTTATACCTAATTATGCCATTCCCTATGGGGTAGGCAAGAAACTCTGAATATAGCCCAAAATTCAAATTCATACTTATTCCATCCTCACTAACTTTATCCACACTTCCCTATCCTTGCATACGTCCTTCGTTTCAACAACATTTATATACCGAGTCATACATACTGTTTTATTCTTAAAACTCTTAATGTTTCGCTTGTTCACACATTCGTCTACAACATTTCACCATGTGCAATTTTACATGGCCAACACCTTCCTTTTGATCCACACACTCTACCTTCATATTTGCTTCTACATTTAATCCACACCCATCCTGTCAATATGCCCAAACTATTCCCCAATATAAGATGCTTCTCTCTCATTGACTAATTGGATTCCCTTTCAAAACACACTACTTCAGCACCCGCTTATTACTGACTGTCCATACAAGTTTTTCCACATATATTTCTTATATATCTCACATCATTCATATTTACCTTGCTCTTGTGTTTTGGCTGACAAACTCACACTTCACATTCATAAAACAATATTGGTGTGAACAACACACTTTTATATACCTATCTTTGCCTCATTTGCTATGACCTCAATCATTGCAATACTCTCTGAGATACATTAACCCCACTATCCATCCATCCTTCCAATTTTACAGAACATTCTTCCCAGATACACAAGACCATTCACTTGTTTTAACAGTTTTTAATTTATACTAAGCTGACAATCATTTCCTGATCCGTCCTTATAAAAAAAACCAATACCATAGTTTTGGATACATTTATACCAAGCTCCCTTCTGTCTGTCACCAAACTCATACAATTTAATGCATTCTACAAGTAACTTTTCTTTTCAGCCATTTTAAATACGGCATCACCTGCATATAACAACACTCTCACATCCGTAATGTCCAATTGTGCACCAACTGCGTCCTCACAAACTTCCCTCATACACTTATCCATGAAAACATTAAACAACCATGGAGACATAACACAGCCTCAGTGGCGTATTCTGATAAATTTAACAGGTATGCTGTTCTATAGTAATTACAAGAAAAGTTTGATGGTTTCTCCTCACGAAAAATATAAAATATTGGATATTTAAAGGTTCTTTTTCATGTCCAATAAAGTGAAAATAAAGAGGAGTCAAGATTCTCTACCCCCCTCTCCCACCCACACGCCAGATTCTCTCCTCCCTTCCCCTCATGACTTTGTTTAATTTATAAGTCATAAACAACTTTTTACAACTTTTTTCTAACTGTAATTAAATTGTCTATAAGGATTCTTACCTTTTCTTCTAGATGGTGCTCTTGTCTTAGAAGAGTGTCTGTTAATATCACTACACTAGAATATAGGCTACAAAGACCAACCTAATAAAACTGTCACTGTAAAAAGAAAACACACAAATATAGTTTTTTGTCCAATTTTATTTGAAAGTGAAATCTATTCTACGGGATTTCATTATAAAGTGGTCATTTACTTTATTTTTAAAAGGAGTATATTTTCTTAAATGTTTAAGAATCTCTTTTTCATTTGAAATCATTGATAGTCCAGTTAATATTTCCTCTCCTTGTTTTGATCTACAGAAAGTTTTTATTCTTTTCAAAGCAGAAAAAGTTTGCTCTACAGTTGCTGTGGTGGATGGAATTGTCCATATTACAGTAGCTAATTTTCACACTTCTGGCATTACCGAGTCTAAATCATTTTGTCTTATGTATGGAACATTTTTCTTTGCAGACATATCTTGAAATTCTTTAGAATTATATAAGGGAGTAAGCTTATTTTTAAGTTGCATGTAGTCGAAGATAGGACCATATATATCTTTCAAATTGTTAAAAATGCTCCTCAGGAAATGTATTTTGATGAGTAAAAGTTTTTTATTTAGTATGAACCAAAAGAGAAATGAAATACAGATCATGAAATGATGAAAACCTATTATTAATTTATATCAAAAGATGATCACAAATGTCATTAAATAGCCTCCTGAAGCGCTGATTAAGCTCTCTTTTTTTTTTTTTGCTGATCTGGTTGAAATTCAGGGGATGATTTCTCCCACAACTTTTCAAATCCATTGTCCCTTAATTCTTGAATCAAAATTTTAACTTCTGAAATTTTCCCAAAACAATATGAAATATCCATACATTTGGATTGCAAAATATTATATAAAATATCAGTGTCCCAAAATATACTAGAGAAAATTTCAAGTAAGAAACCTGTTTCACAACTATTTAAACACAATAAAAATCCTTGTGATCTCCTGGATTTTCTAAAATGTTTTCAAAAAAAACCTTAACAAACATATTTTGAACACATGCACAGTGTTTTACAAGTCACGATGAAAGATCCCAATCAGTAGGTGCTACTTTTGGCAATTTTTTTTATCAACAAACTTTGATAGGGCTTCATTTCGTTTTGTTGACTTAGAAAAAAAAAGCTGCTAGACCAAAGGTATATTGGAAAAAGATGCGACATTGAGCAATACACGACACAGATTGCTAAAGCACTAGGTTAAGAACATGACTGTAACAATGAACAAATAACGTTTGTGGATAATGTTTGCATACTTTCTTTTGCAATCCACCAATATTTACTGACATCACAGGTGCACCATCGTAAGTTTGAGCGACTAACTTTTCCCCAAAATTAAAAGATTTAGCTACTTGAAGGACATGTTCACACAAAGATACAGTTGATTGGTCTTTACTCGCGTCAGCAAACTGCAGAAAGCATTCTTGCACATTACCACTTTCCTCTACATAGCGAACAACTGATGATAGCTGTAATTTGTTGCTAACATCCGTTGTTTCATCCAACAATATCGCCACAAACTGTGCTTTAGACACTTCTTCAAGGATTGCATCACTCATTACACTCTTAATATATTGAGACAAATCGTTTTGAATTTGAGGGGACGTACCTTTAAATACATTTTCGCTATTTAAATGGTCTGCAAGTAACTAACATAATCTAAGAGTTCCTTATAATTTCCTTTGTTTAAAGAATCTTCTGATCCATCGTGACCACAAAATGGTAGCTCTTGTTTAGCTAAAAAGAAAAAGGCATCATTGAGTCGCTTGAGTATGTCTGTTTTTCCCAACTTTTTCACTAGGTTGAGACACATTAATATTTAATTATCAGTTCAACATTAAATCAATACTTGTCCTACCGAAATCTTTTTGCTGAAGATGAGCACTCTGGATGCTGAAAGCGACTGACAAAATAGCAGTTGACAATATAGTAACTCACAGGTGCAGTAAAATCCAATAACCTAACAGCCTTATGTCCTATACTCTCATGTTTAAATAAACATAATTTATTAGATAAAGAGCTACTTGATCACTTTTAATTGCAGCCTTATCTCCCTAAACAAAACATATTTACATAGCCTATAACATCACTAAAGGTTTTTCACTGATTCTTTATAACTTATATATTAAACCAAACATACATGCATGAACCAATTTAGTATTTCAAACATACCGTGTTTAGTTTAGCTGTGAAGTGTAAACCTCTCTGACTACAGTGTGAGGCCCTACATTTGCTATGGTTGTGGGAATAAATATAGCCTTAATATACCAGTGAAAGAAATGTCAGTTTTACAAGTATTAGGCTATAGCAAAGACTAAAGAGCTCAGGGACCAGGATAAATATTGATACTCCAACAAACTGTGACCTTGCCATGTCTGTTAGGCAAGACACTGGGACTAATCACTGGTAGAATTAACGGGTATTTTAAAATCATGGTCATGGTGATCATCGATAGCGAAAAATCAATGCTTCATCCATCTATAATTTACCATCTTAGTTTTCTTCCTCTAATATCTCCTGTACTCCCTTTACTTCAACTCTTACCTGATAATTTTTTTTTCCTAATCCTGCTTCTCCTTGCGACAACTAACATGCTCCTCCCTTAGCCTCCACTTTCCTAGTCTCTTACAATCAATGACCAGTGCTTCTCCTTGCGACAACTAACATGCTCCTCCCTTAGCCTCCACTTTCCTAGTCTCTTACGATCAATGACCAGTGTTTCTGATGCAGGTGTGACTTTGGGTACAAAATACGCCCTATACAGCCCTCACTTCTAATGTTACACTTCAAATTCACTTCTCTTCTCCGTGGCAGTTTTCTAACACCTAGTTAGAACAACTCCCCCTCCTGCCCTCATCTTATTAGATCCTCTCTACTCTCACTCTTTACCTCAATCATACTTCCAAGATATTTTACGTTTTATACCTTTCTCAGCTCTACTAAAGTAGCCCCATGGTTTCTTTGGTGCTGACTGATAGCTCACAGCTGACAGCTGACAACTTTGAAAAGTTACTAGACCGAATTATGTATCCCTATGCCGAACCATATAATCTTCAAAAACATGTGTTTAGCAGCTGTCACTTCTGACAGTCAAAATATAGGTATATACCTAAATGTTGACTGTTAGTCAGCACCAAAGAAGCCATGGGGCTACTGTACATTCAACTATACAGCTTTACCAGGCCCTACCTTCTTCCTTGATATTACCATTACTTTTCTTTTTCTTCGCCATATTAAGTTTCATTCTACACTCTTTCATGTCCTCATTCCATTCCTGTACTTCCTCTTTTATTTCCTCCCCATACCATCAAGTCATCAACAAACATCATTCATTTCGGTGATGGTGAAATTGGCGAGGCTCAAAGATAATTTACTTGAAAAAGCTCGACAAAACCATTTTAAAAATGCCACACATGAGCCACAAGAATATTTGATAAAAAAATAGGGAAAACAGCATATAAAAATTATGCAAATATCCTATTTTTATTATATATTAGGTCTAGGCACTTAAGGAACCGGTGAATTGAATGATACTTGACGATTTTTAAAGTTTGATAATTTTAAATAAGTACAGGCCTACAATTAAAACAAAACTCACTAAAATCATACATTTAATATTGACAAACTTTTGTGTTGAATTATGTTCTTTGCATTAGAATCTTGACCCATGATTCTTTGTGTTGTATGATGTCATATTATTCTCTACCCATTAACATGTTTATTAATTGAGCATTATTATTATTATGGTACAAATTTTATTTTATTAAATATATAAAATTACAAAATTGAGGCTTAAAACCACCCACGTTAATATTTGCATTAGACCAATTACAACCGCCACACACGTTAGATGATGTCACAAATATTTAAAATCCCAAAATAGTTACAGTGGATTCTCGGAAACTCGACCAAATCTGGATTGAACAGGTGTTGAGTTTTACAAATGAACTACCATAAGATGCATGTTTACTATGTAATGTTTACTAATCAAGGATGAATCACAGTACAGTATCGAATATTATATATACAGTTGTACTGTACACATTGGTGACCTGGCGGTCTAGGGGTAAGGTGTCAAGACTTCTATGCTGGCGGCCGGGGTTCAATCCTCGGTCCCGGCACAGATTTATCTGATTACCAAACCCTTCCTTCACCTCTGACAAGACATCTTGTGAATGTGGGGAATGCCAGGCCTCCACC
>CABFOV010001698.1:0-43843 GCA_902141375.1 Timema poppense | reverse complement strand
GAACACATGTTTTAGCTAGCATGCATAGCAGACCAACATCTTGTTCTTTTTGCCAGTTTTTTGGTCAGAATAATTTAAAAAAATATTAACATAATTTAATACACACACACATAGGTTCACCATATTAATTTGTTGAGGTAAATTAAATCATAAATTGTTGATATTTTGGCAGGTAATATTTTAAATGGGCAGGACTACTATCACCTAATTACACTCCACACACACTGCTCTATTCATCTTTTAACTAACCCTGTCATGTCAATGGGCTTATTGTAAATTATGTATCTAGTCATAATTACCATGGTTCAATAGGATACTTGGGGTCACTTTCCTAGTCAGACTTGGTACACTAAACTAAATATAAGATGACACCTACTTAAACTTGATTAGTATGGGCTATTTTCACATATGAAACTATCCCATTACATTTTGGTAGGTAGGTGTCATCCTGTATTTAGTATAAAGCGCCGCACTTGAGGCATATTATATGTAAATGTGGCTGCACTTCTTGTAAAACTAACAGCTTCCCCATCCTAACTAATTTGAATTTAGCCTATAGGCATATTATTATATAATGTTAACAAATAGTTTGCTAGTTTTGTTAAATAACTCACTAATTCATTCAATTATACTGTAATTTGATTTCTGCACAAGACTAACATTTAGCTGTGTATTTCAGAGAACAAGTCGTCAGCTAAAAAAAGCCTGGGAAACGATGAAGATGCCAAATAAAAGAAAAACTGTTTCTGAGGACCAGCATTTGGATTTAAATAATGATTTAACTGTAAATCGTAAAGTACTTAGGCCAGAAACTGAACAAAAATCTAAAAAACTTAAATCAGATGTTGTTAGACCACTGACAAAACAACTTAGATCGTCGACAAAGGGCAAAGTAGATTCAGATTTTGATTCTTTCAACTTAGAATTTATCAAAGATGAAATTTTGGATAGTGAAAAACTAGAAATGGAGAACGACCCAAACAAAGTTGCAGCAGAAAATAAAGCCACAAATAAAAATTCTTTATCAATTCAAAAATCATGTTCTGTGGTCGTTACACAATTGCCAACTAGTGTAATAGATACGATTGTGATGAATAAAAAATTGTTAGAGTCTGATGTGGTTGGGATTCTCAAAAATCCGTTAGTGGCTGATGCGGTTGTGATGAATAAAAACTCATTAGTAGTTGATGCATCGTTATCTCCCAAGGATAAACTAGATAAATCAAACAGCCTTACAGATCCATTGGCCGATTCTTTGGCTTGTGACGTTGATACATCAAGCAATACAACTTCTAATATCTTGACCCCTGACACACCAACCCCAACTTCCACTCATTTATCAGCAAACCCACCAAAACCAAAGTTTGTTATCTATTCACAGAAAGTTCCAGTAGACAAAAAATTGTATCCTGTATCTGTCGGAAACAAGAAGTACTATTTTGCACAGCCGTTATCAACTAACACTTCAGGCACCACATGCTTAAATAACAGTTCTAATATGATTAAAGTCAAAAGCATGTTGTCACCAAGCCATCCAACTACAACACTCTCTGAGCAACATACTGTCACCAGCCCCAACATAAATGCTATGGGCAAATTTGTTATGTCAGATGTTATTTCCAGATCAAATTCTGATGCCAACACCAGTACCTTATCTATTAATAAAGCCCAGACTTCGTTGGAAAGCACCGCTACTGGAAAAACGGGCTCAAATGCTTCAGACAAAGTTGGCAGTGGTGTGGACATTTTAAAACCGATATCAGTGGTTTCAATGCCGACACTAAAGAGGGCAGCTCAATTAAATACATTTTCTCCTCGCCTCAAGTTAATATGTTCTAAATCAGTGGTTTCACCAGGCAATAAAATGTCAGTAACTGGAGCTAAGCCTACGCCGTTAGGTTATTCCAAACCTTCTGCGAAAACTACTTCAACTTTGACCTCTATCATGAAACCTTCATCAATAATCAGTTCGGTTTCTGCACCTTCATGTAAATCGATTGCACGCGACGGAGTCTCAGAGACTTTGGTTGATAATTCTAAACCTACCAAGGGGTTTGACAGTAACACCCCTACGTCAATCACTACCACGACAAGTAAATGTACTGCTATTTCTCCTCCCACAAGAGTGACTATTGGGTCTGCGTTCAGCAAGAATAAAAGCATTCAAGAAGACACCGGTAAGTATTTTATTTAAAGTTATTTAACAAATAACAAAACACAGTGAATAGCTTATGAAAAATAGTCTACATTCTAAAATTATTGTCCACTGTTTATTCATGCACAATTTAACAAAAGATGTAAACAATAGAATATCATATTAAAAAGATTTAGGAAAATAACAACATTGGCTATAAATATCAAACTCGAATGAAAATTTCATTGCCATCATGTTATTTTCAATATTTCCTGTAGGATAGTATTTTTAACTTACAATAAAATATCGGTAATACAAATTTACCAAACATATTTGCTCAGGATATTGGTGTTGCCTATAGTTCATAATGCAAACAAAACAATGTGGGATTTAAAAAAAATTATATTTCAGAATAGAGCATTTCACTTATGTAGCTTTATGAAAACCTAAAGCGCCATATTCATATGAGAGTATTTCCTGTGGATCTGTCCGCTGGTTGTGCTCGGTGTATAAATCTGCATTTGTGTGTCCATGCACTCGCTCTCCTTGTTTTACTTGCCATTAATGGTCTGAAATGACGAACATTGACAAGCCAGACATATCTATGTGTGAGTAGTATAGGATGGCTCGGTTTGCAAAATGCAGCAGCTTTTACTTAACCCTCGAAGTAAAAGTGTTTGAGTCTTTTTATTCACAGTTGTGTAGCCACAAACACATTTTAACACACCATTTTATAAACTTAATATCCTTATTGTCAGTCAAGCATTGGGTATTGGCCTGTGGCCAATAAAGGATCTGCCTGTAGAGCATATCCTCTAAACAAATTTGCTTATGAATATGGCCCGGCCCTTAAGCTAACCTAAATAATGTTAGTTCAAACACTTTTTCCTCCCACGTTCAGAAACATACCAGGAACCCACTCTAAAAGTAATGACCCAAGTGTCCTCGCCAACAGATGAGAGGGTGAAAGACATAATCGAAATGAGACTGGAAGAAGCCCGGTTAGACCTCAAGTCGGCTGAGTCTCGTCTCGAAGCGGAGGAGGCGCTGAGGGAGGAGTCACGGGTCAAGCTAGCGGTCGCTCAAGGCGATTTGCATTGGCAAATCCAGCATCACAGGAGTTGCATTGAACATGCACAGGAGCAGCACAACCAAGCCATGAAGCACGCCCAGGAGATGCATGACCTAATGCTCAAGAAACTTGCAGAGGTGCGTAATCTGATCTTACTTAATAAAAAAAATATATAGACACCAAATTTCTTGTGAATGCACATATCTGACTACTAGGAAAAACTTCCTTATCTACTTTCATGTGTCAATTAATATTATCTCCAGCTTTCATTTTTGATAAAAAAAAATTATCAACACTAGTAAAATTACACCAATAAAATAGTAAATTGCTATTAATGTTTACCATAAAAATATACAGTAATATAGAGCTACTTCGCATTTTATAAGTGCTCAAAATGGCCACCTTTGGCCTGAATCCAAGCCTGGAGTCGTCGTTTTGTGGAATTCTGCACTCTTTCAAAAATACCTACTGCTCTTTAGATCTGCCTTCTTTTATACATTGACTAAGAATTTAAGTGTTAGCAATGGGTTTTGCATACCAAATAACTTTTGGAAACCAGAATTAGAAAAACTTTTGAGGAAGAGGAAAAATAAATAACGCTAACCTTACAACAATAGTAAATAATTCTAAAATAAGAATGACAAACATAAATACTTGTTTATCTACTAAAAAAATGGATAATTATTTCATTACCTTCTAATTTGAAGTGGAGCACTGCAATTTTGAAGAAGCAGCTGTAGTCGTCTTCACTTTCTTTAAAAAAATCTGCACTATAATTTTGTTCTTCACCAGATTGTCCGCTTTTCAGGACAGAAATTTCTTCTAAAGTTTCATTTGACATAGATGACCTAAACTGTGTTCTGTTCTTTTTTTTTTATCAGAGTTTCTCTGTGGAATGGTAAAGATAGACATTATTCTTTTGATATCCTATCATATCTTGCAATACTGTCTAATTGAGCCCATGTTATATCATCATTAGCTTCTGTTGCACTAATAGCCAAAATGCCATCGACCTGAAGAGTTGTGAACTGCTTTAGCAATTCATCCATAGCTGTAGCTCTTATTTCACCTTCCTTTATGGTAAGGATAATAGGAAACAATTCCACAAAGTAACGGATAGAAGAAAAACTCGTATTTTAAATATAACTGAGTCTAGCAACTAACAATATATTCACAAACTAAGACAAAGTACATCCAAACAGAAGAAAAGAAAATGGTTTTTTCTTTGTCTTCCAGTGTTCTCACAATGTTTGATGTCTGGTTTCCCACAACTAAATCAGTAGGCCTATCTTCTTTCTGATTCTGAATGGAGTGATGGTCGAGTTCAAGTAGTGAGCTTCTTTTAATTACTCTTGGCTTCACAAAGTTTGATAACAGGCATCTTAAGAAATCCAGCAACATTTGTTGAAATGCCTTGTTGAGCTCAGAGGACAGAAACATGAACAGATTTTCTTCACGATTCATGACAGGAATTTGATTCTTCAGAATTGGTTTGTCATGAAGACCTTGTTAAAGCAATTTTCTAATTGCTGGAACCAGGGACATTGTGCAATTGGAATTCCTCCTGTTTTCATTCATATTTTTGACATTTAGGCTTACTCTTTCATTGTTTGGATTGGACAATTTTTGCTGTAGGAGTCCTACGAACTGAGCCAACAGATAATGAAGGTTTCTGACTTACAACTTCTTTATTGAAAAAACTAACCAATGATTCCCACTGTTTAACTAACTTTGATAAACTATGGCCAAGAGAAAGCCACCTTGAACATCCATGTTTCAGAATATTCTTTGCTTCCTTATGAAGCTCTTGAAATAATATGTATGAAAAAAGTGCATTGAGCAAAAACATTTAGTAATGAATAAAATGATAGAGTATTAGGAAAAAAGTAGAACACAAATAAAAGAAAAGACACTAACACAAATTTACACACACTTCAATATTTCGATGCTATTAAAGCACCTTCCTCAGGAAGTAGTAGTAATTAGACTGAAGAGGATATTGTCTTCAATGATGCCAACTTGATTGGAAAGGATGAAAACTTCTCTGATGAAGATTAAATTCCCTGAAAGTTTGTCATTTACTGTGTGGATGGTAGATGGTGCTGGTGTAGTCTCTGGATAGAAATTAGCGAAGCTCTTGGAAATTATGCAACCTTTCTTTCCTTTTAGCACTTTTGTCCAAGTAATAAAATACGCCCACAATTATTTCAACTATTTTTATAGGAAAACCACCACCAACAGCTTTTTCTACAGCTAGGTTCATTAAATGATAAATGCAACCGATAAGATTGAGCACATTTTGTTTTTCTTTTAATACAGCTGCAACACCATAATTGTGACCTATCAGAACATAATGCTATACAATGCTCAAACTGTGAAAGCACTTAATTACCTATATATTCCGTCCATTGGAATCACCTTCCAATGTAGGGATGGAAAAGAACAGCATTTACAATTTTATTTGGCTTTTCATCATAAAATGTTACTATGTTGGGATACAGCTTCGCATTCGTGTCATTACTACCATCAGTTGCAATAGCAAATGGGACATTTTGTAAACACTGGACTACACCAGATGTTGTGTTAGAACCCATTTCACTCAAAATAGCTGCTGTTTTAGTTATTGCACACCCATATTGCTTTGCGCAACTTTAGAGCTAGAAAACATTTTTCTTAGCAACGTACCTGTGCCAGGGCCGCCTCGAGCATAATTTTGAGCACGGGCGAACCTTGATTTAAGTGCCTTCTCCTCTTCAACGTCCTATAAACTTGAAAAGAACTCATCACAAGATGGATGAATTTCTTATGTACGAATTTAGATGAATTAAATACATTTATATTTTAATAGTCATTTGATAACAATTTCAGATGTGAACTTTTATCTCCAACTGTTTTTTAGCAGTATTAAAACATTTATCTTTTGCTGAAAGTAAAATAACATTTCTACCTTTTCTGCTAAAGATTTAAAAAATGCTACAACCACAATCCTTTCTTATGGGATTACATAATGAACTCCACTATAAAATTCACAGTCACTTAGTTCAGCCAATAACGTATGGCACAAGAAAATATAGGCTTAAAATAAATCCTCCATGCTAGAGTTAAAACCACAGTGAGCTAGATAGATTTATTCTTGCAGTCCCTAGATTGTAAAAACCACAGCTCATTGATAAGTGTCTAGTGGTTGAAAAAAAGGGGAGGGAGGAAGGAGGTTTGTAGCCCCCATAAATGGTATTTATATGACTGACAGATAAGATCACCCTCGGAAGAAGAACTACCTAACACACAATATTGTTTCATCTGACTATGGGTATGCAAGGCAGAATTATAAAACACTATCGGTTTTTAACAGGGACACAAATCGTAATAAAGTGCAAATAAAATTAGTACAATCAACTATGTAATGAATGTATGAATTTTTTTAAATAGATTATTATGATGACATAGGTGGTGTGGCACACCCTAGAGCCTGGCACAGTCACTCGCCCCTTGGGGTGACCCTGGGCTCTACCCTGATTATATCCAATTCAGCATTTCCAGATTTAAAAANCAATTCAGCATTTCCAGATTTTAAAAAAAAAAAAACCTTGATATTTTCTGGGTTTTCGTTACGTATGTTCTATGTTAATATTGCAACGGCAAAACCTACCTTTCTTTTGAGATTTATTAATAAATTGAAAATCACCACTATACTGATCCCAGAATGTTTGATGATACAATTTTTTTTACCACTCAATTTAAATGATTGTAGTCGTTCTATGACAAACACTTTGCAATTTGTGCCGCATAAAATATAAATTAATACACTTGGGGAAAATAAGATGCGTGTTAAATATGAAACATTACACCACCAAATATTAACTCTGTTTAACATGGCCATCTTGACTGCAAACCACAGACAAATGAATACAAACTAGTTGATAAAATTCATCTCAACACACAACTAGTAGTTATTAATCTTCACGGTGCCCAAAACTAAATCTTTTAACAAATTTTGTAAAAAATAAGATTAGTCTGTAAAATTGGAAAAATAGCTATTTTCGTACATTTTACACGACATTTGTAAAGGTTTGCAGTTATGGCATATAAACTGCAGCAAGTTCTTTACTATGAATTCCTAGCTTTTATCAAAGTGAATACTGTTGCATTTCTTCAGACAAGGCTAAAAAAATTAAACTACTACATGTCACGGCCAACCAATCTGAGTATTAGATACAAGATGACGCTTGAACCAAAACATTTAACTGATGTCAGCTTAGTAATAGTTTCTTTTAACCTTTAAAAAAATTGTGAATACGATTTCAATGGTCCCAATTTGACGGTTTTCTTAAGGGCACTAAGTTGTGTTGCAGACATCTGGTTTGACTTAAACTTTGGCGGAAATTATATTAAGTGTTTTTTGAAAAATATGCAATAATTTACACGAAACAACCTTTTGCCTTAATATCAGAAGTACATATTTCCGTGTAAAGTCCTGTTGAATTATTATTAAATACTCTTAACTCAAAATTAGAAAATTGGTGATAATCTCCATCTGCATTTTGTTGAAAACGATATTAAAAATATTCAAAACATCTCTCATTGCTTCGCCATGGATCGCCTTTAAAACCAAAGACTTTTAAAAGGTCTAATGCAAGGTGTGCAGATGAAGAAAGTTGTTTAGAAGTAGTACACTCGTTTAGGCATAGAGAGTAAGTAAAAACTGCTCCCAATCTAAACCTCTCTCTCTCCCCACCACCAAGAATTCAATTCATTCCATGATTACCACCTTAGACTCTGTTGCTCCTGACCTTACCATTGTCAATGACATTGACATGGGCAGCGGAACACTGGCCGGCGAGGCAGTCTTTATAATTGGGATACTGGTTTATACAACAGTGTAACCATGACCAAATTTTGCATACTGTGAATTGCTGGGTCTACCCTCCTTTCTTTTAAATTACTACAATAAACTATAAAATATTTTTAGATAACTGATGCTATGATAGGCAGCCAATGTTAAAACTGAAGGACCATTGGAATGCGAGAAGAATGAAAGATGGTAGCCTGGCACAAGCCCAACACAACAGATAGCAAGCAGCCTGCCAGAAGGTACCACTTCTTTGGGTACACATGAAATTATGCTTTGGCGAAGAGAGAATGTATACGAACCAACTGAAAGAATTACCTTGTTAAAAGTTATGAATGAATAAATGGGTGGTTAAACTAGAATAGTAATAATATTTTGTCCCAAATACAATGCTTTTCACTTGCACATATGGCAAAAGGGGTTATTTTAGAATGAAATGCACCAACAAATAATGCTGTGAATAGTGAAACACATACACAATCTAGATTCAAAGAGGTTATTTTGGAAGTGGGCAAAGATACTAAAGATTCATGGCATTCAGAATGAACACTGTGAGATGAGTAACATGGACCAGATACTTTTATAGTGAAATTTATGGCAATAGCGGGTGGCCTTGATGTGCAAAAAGTATGTTGCTATATACATATTCCCCCATAACATGACATACTCTCTTACTAGAGCCCATGTATGGAACACCAGCCCAAGTCCATTTATCTGGGCTGGACACAATACCATGCCAGCTGATCTCTGGTATTCTCTCCCAGAATGACATCCTGGTCTACAACCCCCTCCACCACATATAAAAACTAGTTCCTGGACTCATCACACCATCTACATTAATATCTTGATGTAATAAGATAGTCAGGCCTAGCATTAGAGCTAGTTCACACCTAAAGACCAGACCCTACTGTTAGGGTGTGTCACATTGCAACCTAGCAAAACAAAGCCAATGTTCAAATGACCTAAAATGGCACAAATCAGGCCTATAAGTTAAATATGACCTGTGCAAAATAGAGATTAAGCTTTGTACCCGCCATGCGGGCTTGCAAGTAGGGACCCAAATGTTAACCTCACTATGGCATGGCCGTATTCCTAACACTGGGATTATTTGACTCTCTGATTCTAGATGTGATCCAAGCGCTGCTGCCTGCCTACCAAGATTCAATACCACTTTCTGCGCCTGGCCCATGTCAAACATAGCATGAACAGAATGAAGAAATATAAGTTTTTACCAGAACTGTAATTTTTATTTTCTCTTAATAAAATTTACATAAACACAATGTGTTCAAGTATTATTCAGAACATCATAAAAAATGCCATGGCGTGAGCCACACTTTGATACAAATCATTATGATCGATAGAGGCAGGCTCTGCACATTAATTCCACTTTAACTCTCGGTCGATATATCCATCCACCTTGGTACCTTGCCCCCTGCCCCCCAAAATCTAGGCTTTATGTCAAACATTTGTAGAATTTAGTATTGTTAGCTATAAGTAACAGCCTTCTGCAGTATGGTGTGGTCTAAATGTAGCATCACACACACGCACACGCACACACACACACACACAGAAGAACTCTTAAACTTCAGTCTAGAAGTACAAGCATTCCATTCATGTGAGGCTGGTATTGGAATCAAAGCTGGTGGGACAATTGACAGGATTCGTCCTGTGTTGATACACAAGTACACAAAACAGTGGAATTTGAATTAAGATGGCCACTTGGTTACTCTTCATTGTTAAAAAATATCAATATACATAATCTTGGAATGTTCATTTTGTGGCTTAAACGTGTTACTTTGTAATAAAACACACAGTACTGGTAACTAAATCCATAAATTGACAAAGAAAAAATGCACTTTTTAAATATTCAATAATCCCCAAATAAATGATACCTTTATCTAGATTTTGAGATTAGACCAACTCCTTCCCATTAAGTAAAATGCCATATATGGTAGTTTACTGCGAAGAAAGAGGTAAATTATTAAAAAGTAAATTTATGCCTGCATTATACAAAATAATTTTGTGGTAGTGTTTAGATATGTTCAAAGGAACTGCAATTTTATTCTCGCTTAACCTAAACATTTGTCTTAGTGTAGGAAGGTTTGACTGATAGGCGGCTATTCAAACAATTTTATCTAGAAAAAAATCTGTTGTAAACTAAGGTAAGACTTATTTTAGAGGTCTTTCATTTGCTTCAATGTTGAATATTCTTTCAGTAAAAAGTTTTACTTATGGAAGATCTCATCTGGTTCTCATTTAACGTTTTTGCAATAGGGTTGCTTTGGTTCAGATAGTATATTTATAAAACTGTTATAACATGAAGAAATAGTTTGTAAATAAATCTTGCAAACCTTTCAAAAACAAAGATCTTGGATATTTGCATTTCATTCCAATCGCCAATCCCAATTTCAAACTAATACATCACATCAAGTTACATGTTGCTCAAAACCAAATAAGAAAATGTTAATTTAAATAAGTAACAACACTATCACTTAGAAAGAAAAGAAATAAGTTGCTTCACAATAAAATTGTACTTTTCATAGGCAGTTAGTGTGGGTTCCTCCCATCAGTAATGGCTGAATAAATAAATAGACCCACCTTGAACTCTTTTCTCACTTTCTTTTTTTAACTGTAAATGATATTGTAACTGTAGAATCACACATGCATGAAGAGAAGTTGTCATTATAACAAACATCATTTCAAGTTCTAGCCAGAACAAGCAGCGATACATTGTCAAGGACATGGTTATGCCCTTAAGCCGAGGAGATGTATTATTCACTGTGGCCTGTAGACCAAACAGTCCTGCATCATAAATATCTCAACAGGGCGGACTTCAATTAAGACTGTTCAGTGTGCACTTAGTTTGCATCGGGTAAAGTTTCTAGTCATAGAGTTGGCGCAGTCGCTCCTTACGGCTGGCTCTCTGTGACAGTCATTTATCCGGCTGGAGGCGCCTGAGTGGGATGGTTTCCCCACAGGCAGACACCGCCGTGTCTATGGTTGGTTTGTGCCGAGGGACTGTGCCGGACCGTCGCCATCTTGAGTCTTGTTGCTGTCTGTAATTACATGGATGCATCTTTTAGTACAGAGACCATAAGCTTAATTAAACAGCTACTAACCACCCACAACCCAAGGTTACCTCGTTTGCACTATGCGACCCGCTGAAATGCAAGTATTGTACTTCAAGTAGTTTCGTTATTAATTCACAGCTATTTTTGGTCATGTACTTACTGTGTGTATTCATGTGGGCTATGAGCTACTGTGATAGTGTATTTTTCTATATATGGATGCCATTTATAAGACAGTTCTGAAGTGTATAATGGGTTGAAACAAGGAAATGCAAGAAAGTAGCGAAGGGTTGAGACTAAATGGCTCAGTGTACTTATTAGGATAGTCATGTTCCTTAACTTTGTTGGACAATAGTAATGAAGCTGTCGCAAGAAATGCAGACATTTTTACTTGAGGCTAGTAAGGAAATAGTTTTTTCAGCTTTCACTTCTATAGCTAAGTACATGATCACAGAGATTGGGGATGATAATTAGAGATATTAGGGTTATTTATTCTTAAATGTTGTGTGGGTTCTGGCTATGCCTTGTGGGTCACTCGTCATGCTTTAGATGTTTGTTGCAACAAATTCACTATATCAACTATATCGTGTTTGTAGCCTTTCTATCCCAATCTGGTGGCAACTTAAATTAGCCTTTCGCTCTAAAAAGTGTAGTTATACCTCTTTTAAGAGTGGAGCGACAGTTAATAAAAACCAGCTTAATTTTGTAGTCTAATGAGGGATCAAACCCCTAACTCTTCATGCAGAGTTCACTCTATGATTGTATCTGTTACTAAAACTCATTGTAGCACTTGGTATTTGGGCCGGTCAACATAGGAAATGATGGATTGTGCTTTGATCACTACTTTGTTATTGTTTGCTCCACTCTTATGTCAACATGAGTTTTAATCTTATGTTTTCACGTCTAATTTCCTTCTACATGAAGTTGGGCTAACTAAAGAGTCACTACATAATTACTGGTGCCAACAACTGTCGAATTTCCGAGACTCTACAGTATCAACCCAAAGAAATAATCAGAATTCTCCGGGAAATTTATTTTTTCTGATTCGGGCTCATGGAGAAATGAATGATCAATCACCTATGCTATGACTTGTACTGTATTAAAATTATTATCCTCGGGGGAATCCTAGAATGTTGGCGAGGGGGTGGTACCACACAACCTTAACATTCAAATTATGGGGAATTTGTGGAAAGACTGGAGAGTTTCCATTCTGTAGACAACAAAGGAAAATATCAAGTATAAAAAGAGTCTATTAATCTGCTCAGTCACAAATTCATCAAAGAAAGGAAGTCTAACTGATCTTGATTGTTATGCTCTAAGAATACTTGGCCAGTTGAATAGCAAAAATTCTAAGAAAAAGGTTTCCATATATGGAATGGAGCGCCATCGAGGACCGAAGGAAGATTTATATAAAGCTTATGGAGAAACACTAAGAAAATAACATGGCATACTCACAAATTTAGTGAATTATTTAACAAAAACTTATCCTGGAATTTCTAAAGAAGTATTCATAGCACTTTAGCTAGAATGACATTTTTTGAACAAGACATTTCACAAGAACAAATAAAAACCTTTACAAAAAACTCAAGAAGAATATCGTATAGCAACACAAAAAAAAGTACCCGTCATAAGCGTTATTTTTTAGCACTTATTTGAAAACTAGCATAAACTTTCTTACTTTTCTGTAGAGCAAAATCATTTTCAGTGTTATTATAATGTCATGCATAGGCCATTGATGAACAATATTAATATTTTATAAGAAAATACAATTTGTATTTTCACTATACATTACCAAATAAATATACTCAATTTTTTTTTTATTTGATTCTCTCTCCAAAAACACAAAGCAAAATTATCAACTTGAATTCTTATTTGCTGTCTGTAAAGTGCGTACAATGCTACTTTTTGTAAACAATTAAGTGTCTTTCTAAATGAAAGATTAAAAACTTTACTGTACATCCTAAATTTATAATATTAATGCCAATCAATAAAAAATTAATTCAATCCTAGATTATCTGCAAATTATTTTTTTATGACTCATTACATAATAAAATGCTACAGGTACTCTTGAATGCGATAGGAATTTACAGAAAAACTTGGATCCTCAAAGAATAGGTAAGTGAAAATGAGCATTAGATATTTCAGCGTATATAGGCCTAATAATAATGTGAATGAAATTTAAGAAAAGAATGAAGCTGCATGTAAAAGTTATATAATTATAAACTTATAGCTGTTAGTGGCTTGTTTAGGTGACAGACTACACGTGATGTCTACACAGTGCTTACAGGAACGAGGCAACCTCTCTCTAGTAGCTTTGCCCACAACTTGCCTTTTCATGAAAGGGAATGCGGCCGAGAAGTCAAATTCCGGTTGAGCACACTCCTCTGGTGGTTCCTCCTCCAACTCGTGGGCGACATTGAGCTTTCCCCCTGTACCATTGGTGGTATACAGGTTCACGCCGAGATGACAGTCTATTTCACAACGACTGTAGTTGTTGGCAAGCGTGGAACCTGAGAGAAAAAAAATATTAATATTTAGAATGTTTCTTTATATATAGATGCCTTAAAATTCCATAATCATTAATGTGGTAGCTCCAGAACTTTGGTTAAGAGCTTGCAATTTGGCGATGGAATTGATATTGAAGTTTAAGATTGAAACAAGTCTGGCTTAAACTGCCACAACACTGGTTGGAAGACTGTATCACACCCAGATATACATTTCATATTTAGACAGGAACCATTTTTCATAGAGGTTAATGTCGAACTTGGTGGTCTTGGTTCAAACCAAGCCTGGGTCGACCAATTTTTACCGAAAGATTAAAATCTATATCCCAACTTACTTTGGAGGGAAAGTAAAGCCGTCAGTCACATGTTTATTGCATATAAAAGATCCCTTCAAGGTATTAAAATAACTTTCCCGGCCCTTTTGTTCTTCCTCATAGAAATGCTCATATGGTGATATAGTCAGTATGTTTAGAAAGTGCGTTAAATACTTCAAATAAATAAAATAAAAGATTTTCAATAACTAGGCCTATGAGGCTAACATTTTATTATCATAAGCAGTGTGCTTATATTTTCTAAAAGTTTCTTCCTTCCATTCACTAGATAGGAAACTCTAAATAAACTTGACATCATTGAAGGGTTTTTGTAATTAATATTCATTAACAAACAGATTGTTTATTTAGGGATAAGGATTAAAATTGTCACTTGAAGAACTGTACCAATTCCGAACCTGGCTTGGTGGCAATTCAGTATTTTGTGATTATTTTTATAAAGGTTAGAGATGCTGTTTCGGCTAGGCAATAGTCACCTATATATACATATATTCGACAAAATACAAACTGTTTTTTTGCTGTCAACATTACATTTTATTATATTATAAGTGTAGTATAGTTATTGATAATATCTATCAAAAGTTACAGCTGCACATCACATGGCTCGACGTATGAATTGGTGAAAGCAGGTCTAGTAACTTCTGTCATATGTCCATTTTTAAGGGAATTTGAGTAAAACTAGAGTTCCTGGCTACAGATCCATAGGTTCCAGGTTCAATATCCAGCATTTCCAGAATTTTTCTGCAAAATAGTTCCTGTCTGAAATAAGGTTTTAAACTCAGGACAAATGAAGAGCTACTTGAATACATAAATATCGACTGTCTATAAAAATAAGCTTGGTGTCCGGAGTGTTCATTATGCTGACTACATGACACCCTATATCTGTAAATGTTAGCTCTATCATTGCTAACAGTGGCAGATGGTCTGTATAGCTCTATTGAAGGTTTATACCATGGAGTTTGTTAGTGTGCTATACAATTTAGTAAAAAGCCATGGTATCAGTTTTATTAGTTTTTAGTGTAGGTATATTATTTCTTAACTGCTATTGCAAAACTTGCTTTTGTGTTAGCTTACAGTTAGTGTCATAATTGGAAAATATGTGAACACTTTGTACCAACTATATTAACGACCTACTTAAGAACACACGGGGTAGTAAACACTAACCATTCTAAGGGCCAGTTTCATAGTCAAATTTAGTACGCCTCAAGTGTGGCGCTACACTAAGTACAAGGCGACACCTACCTAGACCAGAATGGAATGGGCCGTTCTCGCATAGGAAACTGGCCCATTCCATTCTGGTTTAGGTAGGTGTCGTGGTTTAGGTAGGTGTCGTCATGTACTTAGTGTAGCGCCGCACTTGAGGCGTACTAAATTTGACTATGAAACTGGCCCCAAGTATCAACATACTAATTTTATCACTTTCACATTTCGACTTGATAAGGTAGGTGGATCAGGAACTATGCTCTGTAGATTAAACCCTAAGGAAATCAAATCCATCCTCATCTGTTGAAACAATAGTTTCTTGCAACATTTTAGAAAGTCATACCAATTATCTAAACAGAAAAGTACCCCATTTCATTAAACGTTTAAAACTTTTACTATTTTACTTTAATAATATAAAAATGAATAGAGATTCACTAAATAAAAAAACATAATAAGGAATATAAATTGTATTTAAATCAAGGAATAAAGAAAATCTAACATCTTATAAATGTGGGGAATGCCAGGCCTCCACCGTGGTTCGGATTCCACGTCAAACTGTAGGTCCTCCATTTCATCTCGCAATCACCCTACCATTACACATTAGCGTAAGTGCGTACAACCCGAATGGGTAGTAAGACGCGGTGCTAATAATAATAATAATAATAATAATAATAATAATAATAATAATAATAAAAGAAAATCTACGAATGAATTAAAACACACTTGATTTTGTTAGAGAGGGCCCTTTGAACATCCAAAAATCCATGATTAACTATTAGCTAGTGGAGCAAAGTATTTTATTGTGCTTGGCATCTCGAAACATATTGCCGAGTTTTGAAAGTCAAATCAACCCAATACCCTATTAAACTTGAACCACTTGTTTTTTTCTTATACTGAAAGATTGTTTCAAAATGTTATGCCCCCATGTTCCCAAACAGATTGATATCCATTATATTATGTGGAAACACTTCAATTTTCTGTTGACATGTTATATTATAGCTACTGGATAGCTGAACAAATGGATTTAAAACTATGAGTGATTGGGTCGTTCAATATACTATTAATGTACTTTACGGACTACACTATGACCTCATCTCATTAAATGCACCATAGTGGGACTATGAAAGGTAAGATTGCTACTTTTCCGGGTTAAATGAGTGTTCATTTCTGTTTCGTCTGTTGAAACTAACATATAAATGTTTTCAAATCTTCGCTTGAGGACTTCTTGGGATCAAAAAAACTGTGTTCTTAACACCAATAAACCATAATTTTTAGTGTGTCCCAAACCCACCAAAAAGCCATAATATCTGATTCAAATAAGAGGATATAACTCTTAAAACAAAGGGTGCTATACTTTTTAAAAAGTGTGTTATATATAATTTTAGTAATGACCCAAAAATAGGCCGCATTCCCCCCACCCCCCAACCCTTCCAAAAAAACCTTTATAAAGAATATGTTTTGGTTATAAATATTGTTTTTCAATATCAAACTTTGACAATATAAGCTGTTACACTACAAAATTAAATTATAAATGGCGTTCATTTTAACTACCTATCACCATTTTATTAATGTTAAATGTGTATGAGCTATATCTTGAGTGTTTGAATGAACTATAATACAATCTAAAGAAAATCAACTGTCAAAAAGGAACTAACTAATGTACATTTATTATTTACTTTTAAATGACGTTTTCTCTTTTTGTTCTTGTGTCTCAATACTCTTTTATATTCCCTACTCGAGATCGTCTCAATTTGAAAATAAAAAAAAAAAATTGTTCTTGCACATTCCTACACTGATGTCTAGTATTTGAATTAATAAATTGCAACATAAATATCAAATTAGCAGGTGAAAATAGAAAATATCCTTGGCCACATGACGAAAACCAAAACACTAATGAACCCCTAATATAAGTTCCGTTTCCCCCCTAAATGTGTGTTTCGCCAGTGAACAAACATAATTAGAACATTTTTTTTACTAGGAAAAAAAATATGGGACTTACGTGTTACTTCAGTACCATAATTATTTGAAAATTCTGACACATTTGTTCCAGAGTTTTTTGAAAGAGCATGCTTGTTAACGTAATCAATGTTCCTCTCAGTATGAACACTCCTAGAGAATCCACCTATAAAAATAAGAACGTATTTTCAACTTGATATTTTTTCCACAGTTCACAACTTTGTTCCGCAAACCTTATCATGTTGAAACCTTAGAACATAGAAATAATTGTTTTGATGAAGGGAAACATGTGATAATTTTAAGCAACTTCATTAGTTTCTGACCTAATAAAAAAAATAACAACACCTTTTCATTTGAAAATTGCTTCAAAATTATACACTCGTTCTAATCCCTACTAAATATATACAAATAATCATGTTTATACTTAAAAGTAGAAGCATGCATATTTTTATGTTCGGATGTTAAAAGAAGCCATAAACCAGGATTGATTGAATGTGTAAAATAGTGCAATTTTATTTAATATTTAGCCAAGGATTGTGCATTTTATTCCTCCCACAACTCCTAATAATAATGAGTAGGTAAGTAATAGCTAACATGGAAAAAAATAATTCATTTAGACCTTTTCACATTCCATCTCTATCATTTTTTTTTTATCACTTACTACGTGTTCGGTTTATACGCCTATTTACTGATTAGTAAGGTTTAATTTAGAGGAAGTGCACCTGAATTTGCGTGGAGGAAGTATGAAAAATCCTCATTACACTCGAAACCTTATATCCATCCTCATCTTAGGCAGTCTAGTCTTAACACAAAAGTAGCACATTAGACTATGCAGTCACTGAAGCTCTTTTTTTTAAAACTAAAATAAAAGCAAATTAGTTAGTTCACATTTGCATTGACATTGAATGCTATATACATATATATGTTTCTAATATTATTACCAAATGTGTGATTGAATAATTTGATCCCTTACCCCCAGAGTGAATATTATATAAATGTTTGTGTATCTACTTGTTTTAATATGTGTATTTAAAAACCCAGCACAAATAGTTGCTATGATTGACATTTCAAATTGACTCTAAATGTTTAAAAAAAACCCAACCTAAATCACCTATTTGTCCCTACACTAACTCATCAACCATTTCCCATCCTGTGGTCAGGTCAGTTGAGTAAAATGCCTCTCACCTCCTCCTCCAATTGCATCAATTCTTCTCTTAATTGCACACTTTCTCTTATCTATTCATCTCTTGTAGTCTTTTCCTACATACTTCAGCTCTATCATGTTCTTTGGCATCCTCATCATATGACTATACCATCTCAGTCTTGCTTCCTCTACTATCTTCTGTACCCCCACTTTTCCCCGGATAACTTCATTCCTTATCCTGTTTCTCCTCGGGACATCTAAAATGCTCCCCTACAGAAAATAGGGTTGTCAAATCCATTTGTTTTTATTTGTTGGCCATAATTTACTGGAACGAGTACAATACTCTCCTAGGAACTAACCCAATACCCTCCTAACTAATGTTCTACATCCCTAGCAGGAGTGCCGCGCGCATTCTTCATGCAGAAGTTTGGGTGCTTACCCATAGAAGAGGAGTACGTACGGCGCTGGTCCCCGGTCAGCGACATCTTGCACGACCGCTGGAACGTCCGGAGGCCACGTCTCGCAGGGCCGAGGAACGGCGCCGTCGACAGGGTGTACAAAACGGGGTTGACGGCCGCGTTAAGGGGCAGAACAAACACCGCCACCCACGCGAACACCTTGCAGGGAGGGCACACAACACTTTGCTAGTCATAAGTTTAGTTTCAGTTGGGTTATTTAGTGTGAGAGATTTCTGAAATAACTGATTATATTGGTACGGTATTTAAACACGAGTTGGTTTCTAGAACATACAAATTACTCTGTTAAGCAAGGCCTAATTTTAAAAGGATATTTTTTTTGTCGGGAATGACGCCGTGCCCTTACCTGGATTTACAATCCCATCACTTTCCATCCAGGCTTTTTTTATATTCAAGGACTTTAATGATGCAAGGTAAAGGAAGGTGGTATTTAAAGGAAATTTATTATCACAGAAAAATGAAAACTAAAAAATAGAAAAACACCAACAACACACCCGGCTGATATTTTTTTTTTTGTCGGGAATGGTGCCGTATCCTTACCTGAATATACAATCCCATCACTTTTCATCCAGGCTTTTTTTATATTCAAGGACTTTAATGATGCATGGTAAAGGAAGGTGGTATTTAAAGGAAATTTATTATCACAGAAAAATGAAACTAAAAAATAGAAAAACACCAACAACACACCCGGCTGATATTCGAACCCCAAACTCTTCAGGACCTGTACACTAGACTAAATAACACCGATAGACTGGGTGCTCATTGGTGCGGGTAGACTTCCTATTGACTAAGCTTTTTCGTATTGAGGTTGAAGTTGATTTGAGAACCCGAATTAAATTTTTAAATATCCATCTTGCTTGGGCAAACTTTCGAAATGTGGTCTTCCGTTAGATTGGGACCTATTTGGATGTGTGCGAATTTTGATAAAAGCTGGTCAAAATTTGGTCATCCTTGTGGTTAATAAATAAAGATGCGTATGAGAATGACAATGCCGCTCTAATTTCTAAGAGAAAACTATGGTATTCTATAGGCTTGTGACAGAAAGACGCGCTTCCGTTAGGTGGCGTCAGTGGCCACCATGAATGTATTGCACCTCCCTATGTCCCTACCTGATGTAGGTAGAGAGATGGGCTACCTGAGGGGGTACTGTGATTCCCCACAGGGAGAGAACACCCAGAAGAATGATGGGCATCCAGCAGGCGGCGTCAGTCGCCACTATGAGAGTCATGCGTCTCGCCATGGCAGAGTCGGATGACCTCTGCTCCTTCTTGACGGCCTGCTGGGTGGTGCGGGCCACCACGTACATCCACAGGTAGCCCATGGCGATGATGGTGAACGACGAAAGATTCAGGACTGGAACAGTAGAGGGAGTCACCGTCGACTTGAGTCAAGTGGATAGAATATGAGAAGAGAGGAAACGTGTGTCTTAGACGAAAAGAAGTCAGCGGGAAGGGGTTGAAGTGAGCACGAGAAGCGTAAAACAATTGTTGCCTCCACTACAGGGGTTAAAGGAAAAGTTGTATTGTTGCCATGAAAGGTTCCCAGGGAGTGTTCTTCACCTGCTTAGCTGTCTTCTCTAAGACCACTGGCAAAATCCCAGTTAATTCCGTCCCATGAGGGGAGGAGGGGGTCTGGGGGACCTAGAGATGGATGGGGTGAATTTTCATTCGTGTATTTTTTAGGGGCCTTTGGGTAGTGAC
Organism: Timema poppense; assembly: GCA_902141375.1. NCBI lineage: Eukaryota > Metazoa > Arthropoda > Insecta > Phasmatodea > Timematidae > Timema > Timema poppense. The sequence goes on along the minus strand of CABFOV010001698.1, from coordinate 23,408 downwards.
TATGTCGANTTTCACTCTCGCTCATAGAAATTCTCGTGTACTGATATAATCGGTCGGTTCAGAAAGTGCGCTTTAAATATAGTACCTCAAATACATTTTATTTAAAAAAAATATTTGAGCTCGGTTAAATTATTATTATTATTATTAGCACCGCGTTTTAATACCCGTTCGGGTTACATGCACTTACGCTAATGTGTAATGATAGGGCGATTGTGAGATGAAATGGAGGACCTACAGTTTAACGTGGAATCCGAACCACGGTGAAGGCCTGGCATTCCACACATTCACAAGATGTCTTGTCAGAGGTGAAGGAAGGGTTTGGCAATCAAATAAATCTGTGCCGGGACCGAGGATTGAACCCCGGACCCTGCTCGGTTAAAAATAGTCTAATTAATCTAACATATTGTGTTCTCGCCACACTTCCAAATAAAAATCACAAAAAGGATTATCGTAATTTATTCCCCCACCCTTAGCCTCTCGTGGGTGTAGGTGCAACTATGAAGATGTACAACGTCTCTAGTAGTGTGGAGGGACGATAGCGCGATGTCTGAGTCTGTTCCGGCGCGCTGTACAGTCTTGTAAACCTTGCGGACGGTCTGGGAAGGGGCCTTATCGGGGATGACAGATCGTTCATTCACTCACTACACGAAGCAAGAGGGGCCAACATCCCTTTCACACCAATCCTTATCCTTCTTACAGTTGTCATTAATAGCTTTGGATATATACAGTAACATGCATATAAATAAATAAAACAATTGAACAAAAGTAACACAAACTCAACACAAGGTCTTGCAGGACAAATGGTTTGGCGAATGATTTCAAAGACTTGATCTGGGAACCTTTACTTGCTGTCACTTATACTCTGATTTGCATAGAAAGTCCGTTATTTCGACATCTGGAAAACTTACAAGATCTACTTTCACGTATTCATAGAAGTCGTGTGATCTGAAAATGTCACTTTTGATAGATATTATCAATACTATACTGATAAAATAACATTAATAAAAAAGTAAAAATGTTGGTCGCCAAAAAATGTTTGTATTTTCTAAGAGGCTCTTCAAACTGTTTTCCTAACTTCAGATAATTATATCTTTATCGCAATACAATTTACTATAGCGTTAATCTACTTTCTGTTCTCTACCATTCTCTTACAGTTTATTAAAAATAAATAACAAGGTTGATCTGATTAAAAGTGAAATTGTCATAGGAAGAACGTTTTGTGCAAATAAAATTAAATGTAGCGCAACCAACGGTGATATAATGCAGCTATTAATTTATTAAGATGAGAAAATCTAAAACGAAGGTGTTTTTATGAAAATAAGTCTAAATTATTATTATTTGAACCGCGTCTTACTACCCGTTCGGGTTATACGCACTTACGCTAATGTTTAATGGTAGAGTGATTGTGAGATGAAATGAAGGACCTACAGTTTAACGTGGAATCCGAGCCATGGTGGAGGCCTGGCATTCCCCACATTCACAAGATGTCTTGTCAGAGGTGAAGGAGGGGTTTGGTAATCAGACAAATCTGTGCCGGGACCGAGGATTGAACCACAGCCGCCAGCACAGAAGTCTGACACCTTACCCCTAGACCAATTTGCAACATCACCAAACCAAAGTGTTTGAAAATGGAGGATGACCACATGAAAAACAAGAGAATGACAACGCTTTTTCCCAATTCGTGACAAAACCGTTCCCTCAGACATATACCTCTTAAATAAACAAGCATCAACTTTTAATGGCAGTGAACTCTGACCTGAAATACTCGATGTTGATCAACGGAAGTCCGGAGAGGACTCCAGCCACGACCCAGCCGCCAGCCATCAGAAGTCTGGTCTTAGACATTTCCAGACGACGAACCCTGAACGGGAAGATGATCACGAGGAACCTGTCCAGAGTTATCACTGAAAAAAATAACATAAAGCATGGATATTAGAGATCTAACAAAACTCGAGATTCTAAGATCGATAAAAAAAGAATATTTGTTTAAATATTATAATCACAAATAAAATTGAATTTTAGATTTTGATAAATGTCAACGTTTTATGAGCACCTAAAACATAAAAAGAGGTTTTGGCGATGTCATATGTATTTATCACGGCCTATAGCCGAAACCATCTTACTGAGTGAGGTAAAACTTGGTATCAAAGGTTTTTATAAGGTTCCCAAAAGGTTTTTTTCAAAGGGATTTTACATCCGAACACTAAAGTTAAGGGTAGAAAGAGACAAGCTCGATTTAAAGGAAATCGGCTTTAAAATTCATATCAAGACACTAAAATGGTGCATCTAATAATTTTTCAGAGGAAATGGTTTAGAGCGAACTTTACAGTTTTTTACAACTCTTTGAGAAACCAAATAGATTCTTGTAAATTTGTATAACTATTAAAGATGGAAAACTTTCAGTTAAATATATTTTTAATAAAACCAGTAGTTTAATTTTTTTAACGAAAGTTCTGGGTAGTAGGGAGTTGAATGTTATGCGCTATGGTTAAACGCCACTAAATTTTAAACTCCATTCGAAGAGAAAACTCTAGAAAGCCATTTTATTCATAATGCACAACAATGTAAAATTTTAACTTTTTAAGCTCCCCTTTAGATAACGATTACTAAAATCAATTATGTCAAAAGTGGAACAGTTACTCGCGTTATAGTCGTCACCTGTAAGAGTGAAGACTGACAACTCGCTGGAGAAAGTACTGATGAACCCCGCTAGGTGGCAGAGGTCGCTGCTGCGCCATGCCGAATCGTGTATAAAATAGACGCCCCTGTAACACGCGTCCACCCCGGCGATGATGAGCAGGTACGAGCCCATGAAGAGGTCACCGATAGCCAGGTTCGTGATCAGGAACGAATGAACCTGAGGAGGTATTCACCGACATATTGGTCGACGCGCTAAGTGCTGTATGAGCTTGTTTAATACTTTGGGCTAGTTTCATAGTCAAATTTAGTACGCCTCAAGTACGGCGCTACACTAAGTTCATGACGACACCTTACCTAAACCAGAATGGAATGGGCCAGTTTCCTATGCGAGAACGGCCCATTCCATTCGAGTTTAGGTAGGTGTCGCCTTGTATTTAGTGTGGCGCCACACTTGAGGCGTACTACATTTGACTATGAAACTGGACCTTTAGCTTTTTTTTTCCACCACGTCTTACTACCCGTTCGCTCTGCATATGCCATTTAAATAAATATACTAACTCTAGGGATGAACAGTCTCTTCCGAGACTAGTACCTGGTTGGTGTGTTTAAAACGCACTCGCCAGCCTATGACGAGGATGTTACCGAAGGTTGCCACCACGCCCAGCACCCAGATACACACCCTCAGCACAAGGTTGGACATGAGATCCTCGCAGGAAGAGAATTCATCTGGAGGCGGGAGACACAGGGTGACGTGTCGAGCCAGGCAGCAGAATCGGAACTCATCCGTGACCCTTTAGAGAGAGAGAGATAAATATATACCAAGATGTTAGTAAACACTCCATTCTGGAAGGCATTATTATTTTTTTAGCAGAATTCACCTGTATAGTGATATTTTGGTAGGATAGAAGACCTTCTGGCTTTAATAGGAAGCCCATTACTTGAATACTGGAAATTCATGTTGAAACAATGATGATTTTCATTATATATATATATTACAGTTTTATTAACAATGTAAAGAGCAATCCATAAGGATATATTATTTGAATCTTTTGATAACTTTTTAAATGAGGGGGTGATATAAACTTCTGTTACACCCTGACATCTATCTATGAAAAATAAATAAGCTACCAGATCAATTAATAAATCATAAGACATTTCTCCAAATTTCAATCAGTGTTGGTGGGAATACCCATTCAACATGTCTGTTAGGTGTACTAATTTTACTCACAATTTCTCCAACGATGACGCACTTCTCAACACATTACTGCTGATGATCTTTATGGAGTTGCTGCTTAGATCTCTGAAATATAAAATATTTATAGTATGTGACGTGTTGTGGAACATTTCCATGACATTAACATTTTATTAAACTGTTCTTGAGAAAAGTTTTTCCTTTATTGGTCCTCGTTTGATCAGTCACACAAATGGCCAGATTCATCGTCAGACTTAGTGCACCTCAATAACAAACGACACGGTCTACCTAGACCATAATTGAATGGGCCAGTTTCATATGCGAGTCGTCTTGGTGTTTGGTTTCGAGAACTCCGTAGAATGCGCTACACACTTCACGTGAGCATGTATTTTCATTCAAAACTGATCAATAATGTAGAGGAATCAGATGAAAAAATTAAAGTCTCAATAATAAATGCTGCATAACATATGAAAGGAGTCTTAAACACTTTTAAAACCGTCAAATAGTGTGCTTTATATTATTCACATTTGTCAGGCTTGAGAAGTTGTAGAAATGACAACAACTTAAGAAGTAGTAATTTAATATTTCAACCTAAAACCTCACCTGGGCCATATGATACTGATAACACAATTTAATCGACCGACTTGTACTAAAAGTTAACAATCTCTCTTTGAAAACGAATTTATTGTACTTACAGTGATAGAAGTTGAGGCAGACCTGTAAGCGATCCCTCAGTCAGATACGTAATCGAGTTATGAGACAAATCCCTAAAAAATAAAGGCAAGAGTGAGTATAATTTTGCTCTTGTGAAACCAAAGAAAACACATCCTTGAAAGAAAAATTGTATAAAACTGCTGAGACTTGTATTATTTATCTTTGGTCATATAATCAATCACCTATTGGCTTAGAAATTTAAAAGTAACAATTTAAACTATTACAAGAGTATACAATAGATATCAAGACTATAAAGGATATATTAGCTTTCTATTTTCTCATAACCACCACATCCCAAAAGAGATCAAGTAAAGTAATAGAAAAAAGTGAAACAAATTAACCAAAATATAGAGAAGAAAATTACAACAAACGAAATTAACTAAATTAATAGAAAAATGTGAATGAAATTAATTAAAGAATAAACGAGAAAAATAATTGTGGTATCAAAAGAGGTGGACTTAAAACTACAGTGGCATTCAGCCTTTTTTTTTTAGTATAATATATACCATGATAGAATTTCTCTTCAACTTTGTACCCCCCTCTCCCCACCCCAAAGTTGTTGGTATGTAATGCAATCCACTCTAAAATAAGTAGAATACATCCCCCAAAATAAAAAGTTTTAAATTACATACCGGTATTCTTAATATATAATACTCGTGGACTAATTAGCTTTTTCCCCAGGACCTAGAGTATTGAAATTCACCAGGGAGTATCCTTTCAAGTCAGACATTTAATAAGGGGTTTCGCATAATTTGAAAACACAAAAGATAAGATGGGGCTTGGAACACACACAAAAAAAAGGGATTATATGAGTTGTAAAGCTTAAATTTTGCAAGAAGGTAGAGAGAGAGATAGCCCTAAATTATCAGAACAAAAAATAGGGAAATAGTGCCAACATAAAATAAAGAAGTTTTAGTTGATGTAGAAAAGTAAAATTTGGCAAATACAACTTCAGATAACAAAATAAATCGTAACATTTCTAAGTGTGAATTGTAAAAGGGATTGGTAGGGGGAATCTCAAAATGTCCAAAAATATTATTATTAGCACCGCGTCTTACTACCCGTTCGGGTTATACGCACCTACAGTTTAACGTGGAATCCGAACCACGGTCTGGCATTCCTCACATTCAAAAGTTGTTATTAAAACACGTCTTGTCAGAGGTGAAGGGGTTTGGTAATCAGATTAATCTGTGCTGGGACCGAGGATTGAACCCCGGACCCCCAGCACAGAAGTCTGACACCTTATCCCTAGACCACCAGGTCACCATAAATATTAATATAAACAGCAAATCTGTGGTAGTTTAAAATTCTTCAAGCAGATATATATACAACTTAAAATAAACATAAATATCTAAACATTTTATTATTTAAAATTGATTTCCGGTAGACAGGGATGAGGTAGTAGAAAAAAATATCTTCGGATCACTACAAATAAAATAGGAGTTAAATATGTTATCTTTCTAAGGGCGGAATGGTGAAATTGTTTTTTTTTAAACTTCTTAAAAGTTTTAGAAAATTCAAGTTTGTCATGCAAGTATAAGGACAGCCTCAAACCACTATTTGCAAGGCGGAAGCAAGGTGTTTTTTTGAGGGCTCAAGCACCCCCTTCCGAAACAATGTCAAAATTAAGATACGAGTACAAATTAGGGGGTTACGTTGCCATAAAAAAAACTCTTCAGATATCTTCTAGGTGTGTTTAAAATTTAGAAATCTTCCTATCCTTTGGCGGTTAGGGGATTATGCTACTATAAAAAAAACCTTCAGATAACTGTTTATCATTTGGAATTTGCCTGGCCTTGTCTATATGGTAGAAAATAGAGATGATAAAGTGGGACATCTACGAAAATTTAGAAAACATTGGATGTGTGTGTTGGAAAATTTAAATTCTTGTAAGCACTTAAGATAAATACTCCCCCCAAATAATTTAATCATAAGTAATAAAATTGGTTTCAAGGGAAGCCGGAGAGATCTAGAAACTTTCATAACTAATAGAAAAAATGTTCTTGTTATGTTATAAAATATAATTTTGGTTATTAAGTCAAGGTACTTTCCCGGTTAACCAAATTATAGTGTCTGAATAATTGGGAAAGCTAATAAAGAACACTAACTTTTGGCATAGTTGAAAATTAAAATGTGGCAACCACGTAGAATAATCATAAAAACCAAAGACTATTCATAGGATTGAAATTAAATTGGTAAAAATCATAGGAAAATTTTGTGACAAACTTCTGCAGACATAGCTTAGCGAACCATAATGCTCATTTATTCTATATTTCAGTTATACTATTTTGTAGAGCAATGGATATAATTTAGTTCCACTTAACTTATGATTGTGTTTAGGCAACTATTGCGTTTGGTATTGCACGAATTAAAAATATATAAAAGTAAATGTGTTAATAATGAGTTTAGGCTTAATTTAGAGGAAATGTACCCACATTTACGTGGAGGTAAAGTGGAAAACCATTAAATAGAAACACCCTTAGTGCATCTGACCGGGATTTGAACCCTTATCTCCTCCCTATCATCGACAGTTTAGTCTTCTTTAGAGAGTGACACCATAGACCATGCGGCCACTGATGCATTACCCCCACTTATTTAATGACCTTAAAAATGTCTAACAACTTATTCTGAGAAGATAACCTTACTACAATCAATTGTTTTAATTTACACTTACCCGTTTTGATGGCGGCATGGTCTAAGGCAGTAGACTAGACGGTCTATGGTGGGTAGATCAAGGTTTGAATCTCAGTCGGGTGCACTAAGGCTGGTTTTCCACTCTCACTCCATGCAAATTCAAGTACACTTCCTCTAAATACAGCCTTCCTAAAACTATTTGTTTCATTGCGGCCGGGGTTCAATCCTCGGTCCCGGCACAGATTTATCTGATTACCAAACCCTTCCTTCACCTCTGACAAGACATATTGTGAATGTGGGGAATGCCAGGCCTCCACCGTGGTTCGTATTCCACGTTAAACTGTAGGTCCTCCATTTTATCTCACAATCACCCCACCATTACACATTAGCGTAGGTGCGTATAACCCGAATGGGTAGTAAGACGCGGTGCTAATAATAATATTGGTTTCATTAGTACATAAGCGTATATTACGAACGGGTAAGGTGTCAGACTTCTATGCTGGCGGCCGGGGTTCAATCACCGGTCCCGGTGCATATTTATCTGATTACCAAACCCCTCCTTCACCTCTGACAAGACATCTTGTGAATGTGGGGAATGCCAGGCCTCCACCGTGGTTCGTATTCCACGTTAAACTGTAGGTCCTCCATTTTATCTCACAATCACCCCACCATTACACATTAGCGTAGGTGCGTATAACCCGAATGGGTAGTAAGACGCGGTGCTAATAATAATATTGGTTTCATTAGTACATAAGCGTATATTACGAACGGGTAAGGTGTCAGACTTCTATGCTGGCGGCCGGGGTTCAATCACCGGTCCCGGTGCATATTTATCTGATTACCAAACCCCTCCTTCACCTCTGACAAGACATCTTGTGAATGTGGGGAATGCCAGGCCTCCACCATGGTTCGGATTCCACGTTAAGCTGTAGGTCCTTCATTTCATCTCACAATCACCCTACCAGTACACATTAGCGTAAGTGCGTATAACCCTAACGGGTAGTAAGACGCGGTGCTAATAATAATAATAATAATATTGTTTCCAACTCTAAAATAAAACTGTAGAGTTCAGGCTTACTCATGTGAATATTTTTATATTACCTGTTTAAGCTGTAAGCATTAATTTTGAAAATAGATGACGATACATTTCTTACTGAATATTAAATTGATTGTCAACCACCTCTTTATTTATTATGTTTTTTTTTTCAAACCAAGCTAAGTTTGAGTGGTCTAATATCTTAATCTCAAACTTATACAGATTTTTGAAGAGTGAAGTTAAAATCCTTATAAACCTTAAAGTGTTTTTTTTCTTCCTAAGTATCCAAATGTAATTATTAACACAACCCTACACCGATGTTCTCATAGATTAGGGAGTCAATCATTGGCTGGTATGACCGATTACTGAAAGATCCATGTTTTCAAAGTTTTTCCCACCCCTTAAATTAAACAGTTTATTATCATGATGCTAGATGCGATACTGAACAATATACGATTTCGATAAAACATTTTATATAAATGTGTAAATATCTATATAGTTTTTGATTCTTTGTACCCTTTAATATATCATCGCGTACCCAAGGCTAAATACTTAACTCACTTCGGTGACCACGTGGTCTAACGCACTACTCTCTCTCTCAGTCAACACTACTACTAATAACGGGGAGATCAAGGTTCGAATCTCAGTAGGGTGGGCTAACGTTATTTTTTCAAAATGGTTTACCACTCTCCTTCCATGCAAATGCGTTTACATTCCGTCTAAATCTAACCTTCCTAGATCCAAAATATCACGAGCGTAATTATTTCATAAACAAATAACCTAAACGGGTAGTAAGACGCGGTACTACAGAAAATCAACTAGAATAATGTATGTATATGTAGATAAATATATTTGTCAAAAATTTATTATAGGTTAAAAGTTTTTAAACGTTACTGTATTATTTAATCGGTATCTACTAATTTTTCGATCATAAGCTACTGTTACATATAATATAAATTGACTAAATAGAGATTGCTCTAGTTGCTTTTTGTAACTATCAAAAAAAGTATTTCTTTATCCACTGACGGATTAACACAGTAGCAAAAGTACTATATGTTACGGACCCCACGTTTTCGAGGGAGCCCAATAGAAAATAAAAACTTAAGTAAATGTGTTGAAAATGGAAAATGCTTTTTTTCACTAATTTATTCATTACATGCAAATACGCCAGGCTAGAACTATCTCTGAATAGTGTACTGTACTGACGTTTAACTTGCTGAATAGCAAGAAGGTATTAAATAAATTTACTGTTAATGTAAATTACTTAAATTTTAATATTTATATGCATTTTTATAACATTTTGGGGCCCCTTTATAATACTATGCTACAGGCCCCACACTAGCTTAACCAGGCATTGTCTTTATCTCAAAATTAAACTGTACGTTTAAGTGAACCACGATCGGTTTGTGACGTCATCGTTACCGTGTGCTTTGCACAATCACGTGAGATGAAAGTGCCAGACACGTTCATGACGTCATGGTGACTCCTTCATTTCTTCAAGTAGACTTTTTTGTCTCAACATAAAATATTACGATCAGGACGCCATAACTTCAAGCAAATGTATTTATATTAATTGGAGAAGGAACCTTTACAGGGAGAGGGGGAAGTGGAGGCATTTTCCCCTCTGGATAGAATTTGCCCTTCCCTGGAATAGATCCCCCCCCTCCCCCCCCAAGCCTTTTCCCTAGAATGTATTTCAAATACGTGTATATCAAATATCAAGCAGAAAGATGGCCTTAAATGAAACTCTAAATGACTTCTAGATAGATTAAATTTTCAAAAATTAGTCGAAGAAGAGAACTTCAAATTGCCTTTATAGGTATCTAACCGTCCAAAAAAAAATCAAGTGAGGAGCACTCTAAATAGCTTCTAGGGCCAATTTCAAAGAGAGGACCATTCCAAATAGCTTATAGAGGCATGTAATTTTGAATCATTTTCACGGGAGGACCACTTCAAGTAGTTTATGAAAGCATTAAATTTTCAAAAATTTGTTGGTGGTAGAACAATTCAAATATATCTTAGGGGCATTTAATAATCAAAAAAATTCTAGAAGAGGATCATTCCAAATCGCTTATAAGAAGATACAGTTTTCAAAATACTGCCGGGAGAAGACCACTTCTAAAGGCATCTAACTATCGTAACAAAAAAAATATATATTAAGGTGAAGATTACTCCAGAAAGCTTCAAGGGACATTCCATGCTTTTCCACGATAACAATTTACAGGCACAGTTTAAATTTTAAACAAACTGCTACATTAGCTACTCGTCGTTCATTATGTGGCCCAAGACGTTTGTATACTCTATATGTAGATTTTTAACATAGATAATTGAAGAATACTAGAGGAAAAGGGGGGAAAGTCACATTACACATATTTTACAGGACAACTTTTATAACTTAAATCCCATAAAGACCCCAGCAAATACTTTTTTTTAATTAATGTAAATATGACAGAAACCTCTTTTAAGCATAATATCAAGTAAATTATAAAGCTTTAATTATTTTATAACCGATGACAGCAGTAATTCAATTAGAGCTAGAATTGTACCTTCCTCTCTTTTCCCCTGTACCCTTCAATAATGTACTCACAAGCCGACAAGGCTGCGAAGACCAACGAAGGCTCCCTGGGAAACATTGCTGATCCTCTGCCAACTAAGGTCCCTAGAAACAAAGCACTCAGTCAGAATGACATTCAAAACGTACGTCTTTGTCTTAAATGTATAGTAGCCTTTAAGTGTGTTAACAAATAAATGTAATACGATAGTTTAGCGTTTCCCAAATTTTCACTATTTGTCTACCCATTTCAGGGCCATGCACTAACCAATGTATCCCTTCCAGATTTAAAAATGGTTGAAACGAATATCTATGGAAAGTATTTTGTTCTTATCACATTTTATTAAGGTGGGAGTGTAGGGGACGTGAGCTAAGCTCAGTGTTTTTACTGTTTTTACAGTAGAACATTTTTTTTTGCCAAAATAAATCAAATACTATTCCAGTAGAAAAAAAATTAATTTTCTTTACTTTTTTAAATGAAGAGAAATGAGTTGTCTTTAACGTTTCAGGACACCCTTGACAGATGTTCAACAAATGTTGATATCACCACGTGAAGAAAATTAAACTTTTATGTTTCTACTGGGGTATTATTTTATTTATTTTGACCTAAACAATTTTTTGATATAAAAAAAATTGAAAACACTGCTTTGAGCTCGAAATCCCTACAATCTCACATTAAAGCTCTAATGATAAGCTGAATAAAGCTGTGACAAAGAGGAAATGAAGATTTATAAAAGTCAATTACACCAGGTCAAAAGCTGCATTAACTTTTTGTCAAATTTATTATCATAAAAAAATTTGTATATATATATACACACACACTAAGTGGAACGTCGCGTAACGCTACGGGTGCACGTAGCACAGTTTGAGAAACATTGCACTAGTTGAATGCTTACAGCATTGTGAGTGAAGATAGTCCGTAGAAGGCCATGGGTTCGAGAGCTTGAATACTATTTCCTTGAAGATGTCTGCAACATATCATTTATTTTAGTTAGTATTGGTCTTAAATGAGGAATTAAAAAATACAATAAAAATAAATTAAAAAACTCTGTGGAGTCAACGCACAATAAAGCCATATAGACTAAGTGGCTGCCGTCTGTTAGTGACTATAGTGAACATTTCTGTAAACAGTGTTAATCTCAGTTTTCTAGACCAGAGCTACTTTTTCATTCTAGTACCTCCTCATTTGTCCTCACGAGGTTGAGATGACCCCGTTCCAGACCAACTGCTTTCACAGAAACATCTTGAAGTGCCAAAGGTCGAACCCGGGATCTCTGTGTCTGTAGTCGGGAACCCTGACCACTAGACCACAGAGTCGGTCAATAAACAGCAAAAAAAAATTCTTAAAATAACTTCTTAGTCAGCTAGTATGACATGTCAATCGTTTGGTTGGTATTGTTCTCTACTAAAATATAGGTACCCGCTTCTGTGGTTGATTGGTCTAAGATGTCACTTTCGCTTATAGTGGTCTGCTGAAGACTTGGAGATTGGGGATCGAATCCCGGTCAGATCTACTGAGGGTGTTTTTCCTAAATGGTTTCCCACTCTAATTCTACACAAATGCAGGTAGATTACCTCATTCCTACCCCATTAGATTATTCTTATTATTATTAGCACCGCGTCTTACTACCCATTCGGGTTATACGCACTTACGCTAATGTGTAATGGTAGGGTGATTGTGAGATGAAATGAAGGACCTACAGTTTAACGTGGAATCCGAACCACGGTGGAGGCCTGGCATTCCCCACATTCACAAGATGTCATGTCAGAGGTGAAGGAAGGGTTTGGTAATCAGATAAATCTGTGCCTGGACCAAGGATCGAACCCCGGCCACCAGCACAGAAGTCTGACACCTTACCCCAAGACCACCAGGTCCCCCCTACCCCATTAGAGTAGTTATCATGCATATAACCTGAGCAGGTAGTAAGAGGCGGTGATATATTTTATATATGTATATTAAGAGAGAGTATTGTAAATATATATATATATATATATATATCAATTTACAATACGCCCTCTTAAAATGTCAAGCAATAATATTGCACATATATAAAATATATCACCGCGTCTTACTACCTGCTCAGGTTATATGCATGATAATTACTCTAATGGGGTAGGGATGAGGTAATTTACCTGCATTTGTGTAGAAGTAGAGTGGGAAACCATTTAGAAAAAATACCCTTAGTAGATCTGACTTGGATTCGATCCCCGATCTATATAAAGGATGTATTTTAATTACTGTCAAATATTCCATGGGCCTATCCCCAACAACAAACACAGAACAGTTCATATAAACATGGGTCTAGAAACGCTTAGTTTTAGAATTATTATAGTTTTGCCTCAAATATGTATTGGTAGTGGTGGATCCATTGAAAGGTCTGCTCAAACACCAAATTTGATCCCAATTGATTTTTATCTTTGGGGATATTTAAAGTCCATTGTTTACTTAACTCCTGTTCCTGGGGTTGACATTTTAAGAGAGCAAATTGTAAATTGATATGAGCAAGTACAAACCACGTCAAGTGTGCTCAACAGGCATTGAACGCAGGCTCAGAGGGCAGCATTTTGAACAATTTTCGTAACAAGTTATACTATCTTGTGTTTTTGTTAAACTTTGTCTTGTTTAGTCGCATTGCTTCTTCTGTCGGATTGTTTATTACCTGAACCTATACCTCCTAACTCAGAAACTAGGTGCTTATATACAGAAGTGGATTTACACTACAGGCCCACTAGGCACAGGCTTAGGGGTGGCGGCTTTAGGGGGCAACATTATTTTAATATTTTATTTTTAATAATCACGTCTAAAAATTAAGGTCAGAACGACAATCTTTCATTTTTAAATAACTGTACTTTGCAATAACTTTGTAATTGACGTCAGTCTCCCCTTTTTCATAATGTTAATTCAAGCTACTGTAGGGAATGTACTGTATATGTCTGTATTATATTTCGTAGAAATCTTTTCTTGGATACTAACTTCTGCCCCCCCCCCTTTTTCCTCAAAAACTTCCTAAGACCCTTGACAAAAAAAATTGTGAAAGGGGGGTGCATATATTATAATTGTGCCTAGGTGCGCAATAGTTTCAAATCCGCCACTGTTTTTAAACACATGTTTATAAAAACTTGTATCAATGTTTGGTGGATGGGAATACGCCCCAAGAATATTTGACACCAATTAATATACACCCTGTTCAGGGTTTGTCCAGACCAGACAGCGGGTGTCGACGCGATAAGGGGTGTACTCACAGTCCGCGAAGGTTGGGCAGACCGTAGAAGGAACTGTTGGCAAGTGTTTGGATGCAGTTGTGTTGAAGGTTGAGTATGTGAAGCCGCCACTGGTTCCGAAACATGAGAGGAGGGATCCAAGAGATGCTGTTGTTGGCGAGATCTCTGCGGGACATATGGACCAAATATACTGGAGATTATTTCACAGTAGTACATAATGTTAAAAAAACTCCATGGAGTCAACTCACAAGCAAGCTATACAGACCGAGTGGCAGACAAGAAAGTGCAATATTATTGGATGTCATGGGGTCAACCCAACGAACAATCCCTCCAGCCATTTATCTCAGTTTTTTAGACCGGAGCCACAACTTTACGTTAAAATAGCTCATTATATCCCATATCAGGCCCCTTGGTGTAATGGGCAGTGCACCTTGCTACGAAAATAAGGGTTCTGAATTCCATTCCTGGCTGATACCTTGGGTATTTTCCTCTTGAGGAGGAATCATCCTAACGGTCGCCAAGGGTTGGTAAATTAGGTTTATGTTAGGTTAAGACTCCCACTGGCCCACACCTCTATAATATTATCATCATATAATCTCATTCCGGGTACGTGTAAACAAACTTCTGTGGTGTACCCTGGATAATTCTCTGTATCACCAGAACGGCAAATATTATATATATACAGGCGACCAAGGGTGGCCTGGGGGTCTAGGGGTAAGGTGTCAGACTTTGATGCTGGGGTCCGGGGTTCAATCCTCGGTCCCGGCACAGATTTATCTGATTACCAAACCCTTCCTTCACCTCTGACAAGACATCTTGTGAATGTGAGGAATGCCAGGCCTCCACCGTGGCTCGGATCCCACGTTAAACTGTAGGTCCTTCATTTCATCTCACAATCACCCTACCATCACACATTAGCGTAAGTGCGTATAACCCGAACGGGTAGTAAGACGCGGTGCTAATAATAATAATACAGGTGACCGAACTGGATGACATATCCTTCCCAGCCAGTAATGCCATACGATAAATAAATCCTATCCATAAATAAATTATTAATCTGAAATATAACTCACAAGTAGAGCAGTCTGTCCAACATGACAAACGAGTCTTCATTGAGGGTGACGTTCAAATAATTGCTGCCCATGTGACTGAAAAAAAAAAGCCCACATTACTATCGGGAAAATGTTGCCTCACTTTTTGCCGTAGAGATTATAAAACGTTATCATAAACGTAATGCTATGACATTAAGTATTGGGTTATGCTTCAATCTTACACAAACATATATATATATTGTATTGTATTGCGTTAACTTTATAAGAATTTATTAGTTTTAGTAAAGAACATGTTCTCACCGGCGAGCAAAAGTGGACGTGTGTTAAACACTCGCGAAGTGACTCCAACTCAACTTACACTATTTATAGTAACTATTTCATAATTAACCAAATTGTTCAGTAAATTAATCCTTAATATTAATTTGTGATTTTTAATTTATGTCATCTTCCATTTAAACCAAACCCACTATAATTGTTGTTAAGGAACATGAAACTACCTGACGCCCGAACACAATGGCCCAGTTTGATAGTCAAATTTAGTACGCCTCAAGTGCGGCGCTATACTAAGTACATGACGACACCTACCTATACCAGAATGGAATGGGCCAGTTTCCTATGCGAGAGCGGCCCATTCCATTCGAGTTTAGGTAGGTGTCGTCATGTACTTAGTGTAGCTCCGCACCTGAGGCGTACTAAATTTGACTATGAAACTTGCCCAAAGTATTTAAATATTTAGGTCTAGCTCTGAGATGTAAGCTGACGTGCGTGAATCCAGGGGGATCAGGCCGTATACCAACCAGGTTAGGATCCGAACCAAGAACGCCAGGATGGATATTACCGCGTACCAATAGAGAATATTATAAGGTAACCTTAAGTCAACGTTAAGTACGATTTCTTTTAGGCCCCTATATATTTTTAAGATTTTATTTCTATAGCATCCCGATTATAAATAACAAGAATGTAAATGTAGGTCTAACTAACAAACAAAGAATATGCCACTTCTGTGACCGAATGGTCTAAGGCGTCATTCTAGTGCTATATTAGTCTGCTGATGACGGAGAGATCGGGGCTTGATTCCCGGACTGATCTACTGTTGATGTTTCCTAAAATGGTTTCCCACTCACCTTACAAGCAAATGTGGGTGTATTACCTCTAAAATTCTTCCTTCCTCATCCTTACCCCATTAGAGTAGTTATCATGTATTCGTATACCCTGAACAGGTAGTAAGACACGGCGATAAACAAAAATATCAGAGATTGGGGAAAAGGTTCAGGACGGATGTTAGGTACTTGATAGCATTAAAATATTTTTTGTCAGCGCTTCCAGGCTACACACATACACACACTTTTAGGGTAGGGCTGAGGAATATATTATTTATAGAAAAGGTACTTGCATTTTTGTGTAAGGAAAGTGGGAAATCATTTAGGAAAAAAACACCCTCAGTTAAGGTGGGGAGTAGAGGGTACTTAAGAAAAAGTCAGTAATTTTGCAGTTTTTATATCAACATTTTTTAGTAAAAATATATAAAATAATTCTTCAGTAGCAACATTTAGTTTAATTTTCTTCACGTGGTGATAAGAACAGTTCTTGAATGTCTGTCAAGGGTGTCTTGGAATTTAATGCCAAATTTGTATCTTCATTTAAAATGTTTCTCTCTATTTAAAAAGTTTCTCTTCATTTAAAAAGTGTCTCATCTGATGCCGCTTATGTTCATGACAGATAGTCAACAACTGTTGATATCACAATGTGAAGAAAATTAAATTTTTGTTCTTAATGGAGCAATATTTTATTTATTTTTGGCCAAAATCTGCGAAAATACTGGCCTTTTCTCGCGTCCCTTGTACCCCCCACTTTGACCTGGTAAGGAAGGATTTGAATGAAACCTATTATCCTCGTCACTGGCATACATACTATTGTGATAATGATGCCATAGATCAATCGACCACCGATGCTGGTCATAACAGATGTAACATTTTCTGGTGTTCTTGGTAGAAACCCTTTTGGTTTTGGTGCTTATTGATAACACTTGTAGGTGACCTGGCGGTCTAGGAGTAAGGTGTCGAACTTCTGTGCTGGCGGCCGGGGTTCAATCCTCGGTCCCGGCAAAGATTTATCTGATTACCAAATCCTTCCTTCACCTCGGACAATACATCTTGTGAATGTGGGGAATGACAGGGCTCCACCGTGGTTCGGATTCCACGTTAAACTGTAGGTCCTTCATTTCATCTCACAATCACCCTACCATTACACATTAGCGTAAGTGCATATAACCCGAACGGGTAGTAAGACGCGGTGCTAATAATAATAATAATAATACTTGTATTGCTTTTTCTAACAGGTATTTAGCTCAAGATAATCTTTGCTCAGCCCATCAACATCTGATGGCACTAAACAAAATACTCATCATTTTCTATGGACAAAGCCCATTATAATAGACTTCGACTAATCTAAGGGAATGAGATGTGGATTGTGTATTTAAATAGAAATACAGTAACTCAAAATTTGTCTGTAGAGACGAGAGAAAACTACATTGTAGGCATTAAATCACTCTTTAGCGAATTTGGTCAAATTAGACCCTTGTTTTTTTTTGTTTTTTTTACAAATCTATAATTTGAAAAATATCAAAATGCAAAGCTTATTGAAATAGAATATTGTAAATATAATATAATGGAAAGAATCTTGTTTTTATTGTGTCACAAATGATTGAAATTATCTTTGGTAACGGATAAAGAGTTGTTCAAGGGAATTAATTTAAATACTGTTGATAAATAACTCCTGGACACGATAACCTTAAAGCGCCAATGTTCCCTCATCAGCTACCTAGCTATTGTCTCTAACTCCGGGACATACGTAACTCATAGTTTAAGTCATATGGAATGGACGTGTGTGATTATGGACTACTTTTAGCTGTGAGAAACA
The DNA here is from genome assembly GCA_902141375.1 of Timema poppense. NCBI lineage: Eukaryota > Metazoa > Arthropoda > Insecta > Phasmatodea > Timematidae > Timema > Timema poppense. The sequence goes on along the minus strand of CABFOV010001698.1, from coordinate 5,448 downwards.
CAACCAAGGGTTCTTCTATCCAACAAACTAAAGTAGAGCCTTATATATATATTCCGCATCTGGGCATCATGTCGGGGATCGAACCCTAGTATTCCGGAATGGAGTGAAAGAAACTAAAGCGCACGCACCCAGCTGTCGCACTTACGGCAATTAAAGGGATCGTCTTCCTGCACTGATAACATCTAGCTTAGGTAGGTTATACAGCTGTATCAAGGCTTCACATAGTGGTACGGCCTATTATATTCTACTTTATAAAATAGTGGAACTTGTACCAGCGAAACCGTATTAAGTACCCAATTTTACTGTTCTCAATGGAAAATGCAGGAAACCACACCACGACGCGATAACTGGTTCTGGCTGTATTAACTACCAAATTTAGTTGTTATTTGTGGTGTAAGATGGGCGCTTAAGACTTCTGGTTCCAGCTGTATTAACTACCAAATTTAGTTGTTATTCGTGGTGTAAGACGGGCTCTTAAGACTTCTGGATCCGGCTGTATTAACTATCAAATTTAGTTGTTATTCGTAGTGTAAGACGGGCTCTTAAGACTTCTGGATCCGGCTGTATTAACTACCAAATTTAGTTGTAATTCGTGGTGTAAGACGGGCTCTTATGACTTCTGGATCCGGCTGTATTAACTACCAAATTTAGTTGTAATTCGTGATGTAAGACGGGCTTTTAAGAGTTCTGGTTTCGGCTGTATTAACTACCAAATTTAGTTGTAATTCGTGGTGTAAGACGGGCTCTTAAGACTTCTGGTTCCAGCTGTATTAACTACCAAATTTAGTTGTAATTCATGGTGTAAGACGGGCTCTTAAGATGTCTTATTCAAGATGTATTAACTACTTTATCTAGGCGTTATTTGTGGTGTGAGACGGGCTCTTAAGACTTCTGGATCCGGCTGTATTAACTACCAAATTTAGTTGTAATTCGTGGTGTAAGACGGGCTCTTAAGACTTCTGGTTTCGGCTGTATTAACTACCAAATTTAGTTGTAATTCGTGGTGTAAGACGAGCTCTTAAGAATTCTGGTTCCAGCTGTATTAACTACCAAATTTAGTTGTAATTCGTGGTGTAAGACGGGCTCTTAAGACTTCTAGTTAGAGATGTAATACCTACCAAAGCTATATTTATCTGTTGTGTAAGATGGGCTCTTAAGACGTTTGATTCGAGCTGTATTATCTATCTAAGCAAGATGTTATCTGAGGTTAAGACGAACTCTTAAAACGCCTCGTTTTAGTTGTTTTAGCTATCTAAGCCAGGTGTCATCTGTGGGGTGAGACGAGCTCTTGAGACGCCTGGTTTGAGCTGTATTACCTAACAAATCTAGATGTTATCTGTGGTGTGAGGTGGGATCTTAAGGAACCATCTCTCGCGCTCAAGATAAGATCTAGGTTTGGGTACCACGTGTTTAAGCCATCTGTCAAGTTAAATGTGTGTGTCACGTTAAGATAGGACTACATACTCACAACCACGTGATCTCCTCTTCAATGTCAGGAGGTACCTCCTTCAGACCCAGACCAGTGCAGTTTATCTGCGTGTCCCTGCATTCACACCTCGGCTCCACATTGGAGCAGGAGAAGGCTAACAACAGAAGATACAATATTACTTATTATGAAAGGAAGAAACCTTTAAAATATACAAACGTATTTTTTTACGATCAACATTTTTTTTACCACCACGTCTTACTACTTGTTAAAGTTGTACGCGTTTCTACCGATTAAGCCAATGGTTTTAGTGATTAGAAATAATATATAGCAAAATAATACCCGCATTTGCGTGGAGAGAGAGTGGAAAACCATTTGGTGGGAAAAAAAACTCTCATCACACCCGACTGATATTAAAGCTTTGATATCCATGTCGTCGGCAGTGCAGTATATTGCGAGAGAGTGACTCCTTAGACCATGAGTAAATTGAATGTTCCATAAAAGGACACGTATATTCTGGTCAAGACAGAGCTCGCGAGAGGGACAGTGGTGGTTATTGTCACGCGGGAGGGGGTGCGGGGGTATCGGCTATTTCCTTCCTTCTGAAGGTTTCTTTGACTCACGGCAGCCATCCTCGTCCACCCAAGTCCCGAGACAGTCGATGTTCCCGTCGCAAACCAGAGAAGAGTTGATGCAAGGACCGTTACGACACTTGAAGCTGTTGGGAGGACACAGCCATTCTCCTGTCGGCAGAAACAACAGACGATAAGAGCAAGTTTCATAATCAGATTGAGTGTGGTGATACATCTACAAATTAAAACTGCGGTGACCATAAAATCCTTTCGGCGTAAGCTGACTCAAGGTCTGCAAGCTGAGTCTCAATAGTCGATATGAGAGGGCAAATGTGGGGATATGGTAAGAATGTGTTCGTAAAGTAAAATAATAATAATTATTATATATAAATGCATTTAATCTATCTCATTACCAATTATTATCAACATTGTTTTATTTTAAAATTATTAGATATCTCTATCATGTTTAGATGTTCAGATGTGACTTTGTCTGTGGAATAATATTTGGTGACTAGGGTGACTAAATATTTCTTTTTCTTTCTTTCTCTCTATTCTTTATTTAGTTCTACTTTCCTAGTTTATTTTATTTTAATATATATATAATTGTACAATTTATTTGTGAGCAAAATTTTCTTTAACTTTTCGTACAGATATCATAAATTAGTTTTCCTTTAATTCAATTCTTTATTATTAAGTGGGTTAGGGTAAAAGGTGGACTGATTTGATTATCTACTTTGCTGCAAATTATAGCACCACCTTGTGTTTCGCTCAGCTTCTTTCTTAATTGCGATATCTAAATTTGAAAACTGGAACCATAGCTGCTCCAGGGCTACGACAGAAGAGTACAGGGTAAGAAGGGCTCATGAAGCAGTTTTCTCCAGGCCCCAAGTAGACCAAAATATATCTCTTGTACGGCCTCAAATTTAGCGCGATCTCAAAATACTCTCATAAACTACAGTGGGGGGGAACACTATTTACTGATTTTCTGATCCTGTATTTAAAATAAATGGTGTGGAACTCCGCACGGACTTTCTCGCTCTATTGTTTGAAAATGGAGATATTTACTCAAAAGTCGTAATATATGTGAAACGAAATAATATACACTAGCAAACCCAAGCATAAACTGCACTATACTTATGTAAAACTTTTTTTTAGTCCCGGTTTTAAATTTTATAATTTGGTTTAAAAAAAATTAATTTACTCATTTGTATGTTTGGACCGATAAAAAAGATCATTGTTGGGTCAACAAGGGTCAACACTTTGTATTTAAATTTCAACTTCCGGTTAAAATTTTCGACATTTTACTAGGTGTTGCAAATCTTCATGCCATCGCATTGCTATTAAATTCCTCAAAAATATATATTTACTTATAGCTTGAAAGTTATTGGTTTTATAAAAAATATGCTTCTTATAAAATATTTGTATTATAAAAATACCTACATATTTGTAACGATAAGTAATTTCATATCTCACATAGTTTAGGAGATATTACAATAAAAAAAGTTAATTTACACATCAGACCGTAGCCCTTAAAGTCATTTTAATGAAATATTGAGAGAAACAATTTTGTTTGGAATATTTATAAACATTTAGATATGAAATTTAATCAAAATCGTTAGAGTCGATTTTGAGAAAAACGACTTTTTTTCTTTTTGCTCTTCAGTAAAATACACTTAATTTTATGGTTAGATATCCAATTCAAAAAATCCCTCGGGGCAACCCTATGAAAACCCTAGATAGCAAGATTTAGCCCAATCTGTAAAATATTAATATATTTAGCACCGCGTCTTACTAACCGTTCGGGTTGTACGCTTTAAGTACTAATTACTCTAGTGGATTAGGAATTGGGAAGGTTGAATTAGAGGAAGTGGACCAGCATTTGCGTGGAGGGAGAGTGGAAAACCATTTAGGAAAACCCACCCCAAGTTCACCCGACCGAGATTCGAACCTCGATCTCCCCGTCCTAATCGGTAAAATAGTTTAGGCTCTAGTTGGAGGTACAGACAGACGGAAAATCAAAAAACACTTTTTTGGATTCGGGGTGTCATAAAACGTCGAGATTCATCAAAATCTTGAGTTCGATTTTTTTGACGATCACAATACTTTATCTACCTGTAAGATAGCGAGAAAGTAAATATAAATCTGTGCAAAAGAATATTCAAGTGGTAGCAGATTATAGATATATTTGATAAATCTGTTTAGTTTGTTAATTTATCATAAATTAATATTACTATTTTTGCATTGGTTTGTCCAAGAACCTGATGTTGGCCTAATCACCGAAACATGTCGTCACTCAGCCAAGAGTAGCAACAAATTTTGTAAGGAGAGGAATTAAAACCACACAGATAAGGCACGTTACTCTGTCCAAACTTTTCAAACGTCAAATTTTTCCTTTTGGTTACACTTCTTTCATGACAATCTATTAGTTCTTTATATAATCTTGTATTTATAAGATATCATAGCTGAGCAAATCATAACCTAGTTGACACATCCGTGGATTTCCATTAAATCTACAATTAATCTTCTCTCGATAATTAACACAAGTAGATTTTAGAAACCATTTTACTCGAATAACAAGTCATTAACATTAAATTCTTTACAATTTTTTAATAATTTTGTGAAATTAGTCACTTGCTATGTCTTAACTTACATTATAATATATTTAATGTTGATTTTTTTTACCGTTAATTGGTTTTTTACACATGTAAGGTACATAAATAACAACCTTTTAAACTATTTTAACCTTTCTTCTAATCATCTTTACATTGTCACTGTTTAAATATATTAAACATTTCAGAACATGTCTTTCTTATCAACATATTTAATTATATAATCAATTTATTTAATTATTCAACTATTAAGTTATAGGTATATTGTTGGCATATTAATTAACCTAGTATATATTTTTGTTAAGTCATAATCTTCATAAAACCTATAATCTTTTCTCAAGTAATCAAATTTTGTAGTGTCTTTAAGTTATTATATAAGTAACTCTATTATAGTCAATCTTTTAATTTACACTTTTCATTTTACTTATCAACTATACCTATAATCTGTTAGCACTTAAATATTGTTTTGCACATATTTAGATTTTTTCCTTGTATGCTAATTAATTTCAGAACTTTACTAATCAACAATCTCAATGATGATTTATTTAGAAATGTTATTGTGCCTGTCTTATTTGACTTAATGTATTGATATATTAGTTTCAAATTAAATAAATTATCTTCATGGTATGTTTCATATTTATTTTGTTTAATTGACCAAAGAGGCTGTACCAATTAATCTAATTATCTGTTTCCATTCAAGTACATTCCTTATATTATAAACATTAATAACCACTTATCATCACTGAAAAAGTTATAAAACTTCAAACAATTATCTTTGTCCAATGAAAATGAAAATGCATTTTAAGAAAAGGTATAGGGGGGCGGAGACTTTCCAAAATAC
>CABFOV010001697.1:93931-107189 GCA_902141375.1 Timema poppense | reverse complement strand
GGTGGAGGCCTGGCATTCCCCACATTCACAAGATGTCTTGTCAGAGGTGAAGGAAGGGTTTGGTAATCAGATAGATTTGTGCTGAGACCGAAGATTGAACCCCGGGCCTCCAGCACAGAAGTCAGACACCTTACCCCTAGACCACCAGGTCACCCCTTGTCTGAATTATTTAAGTGGGCTTATTACAGACGAAACCCCGCTTCAGGGGCCAAATGTGTTTCTCTCATGTTAGACTGGACTGCTGAAGATGGTACGATTGGGGTTCGAGTCCCGGTCAGGTCTACTAAATGGTTTCCTACTCTCCTTTTATACAAATGCGAGTAGAGTGCCTCTAAGCTGCCTCCTTCCTCATCCCTACCCCATTAGAGTAATTATCATATGCGTACGACCTGAACAGGTAGTAAGACGTGGTGAGGCTCACGATATGTGTGTAGTTATGATAACAGGCGTCTGATCAAAGAAAACTATATTAATTTTGAGTTGCGTATGTATACATCAAAAGGATTTTTTTTAAATTAGCAATTCTATATTATGACTCTATGTCTGATTTGACTTAAGAGTACAGGTTTATATGGATACTTGATTTAAATAGTCCCCTTAAGATACTTAAGGTGGGGTATAAGTAAAAATGAGTCAAGGTCAGTATTTTTACAGTGTTTATTACAAAAAACCTTTTGGTCCAAACTAAATACAACATTGCTCCAGTAGATATCTTTAGATTAATTTGTTCACACAGAATCATCTCTGTTTTTGGATATTTGTCACGGGAATCGCGAAATTTGGCAAGAGACTTTCTTTTCCTTTAAAATAGTTTTTCATCAAATGTCACTTTGCTCATAACATGAATATTATCAACACGTCTTACTACCCACTCGGGCTATATGCTTATTTACTAACTACGTTGATGGTTTTAGGGATTAGAAAGGTTATATTTAGAGGAAGTGTACAAACATTTGCGTGGAGGGAAAACTATTTCAGAAAAACCACCCGAAGTACACCTGACTCTTGATCTACCGTCATCGGCAGTCTATTCCTCTGCGAGAGAAGTGTCTTAGATCACGTGGCCGCATAAGTGGGTCGTAACAGAAATTCTATACACTGATTTTCATAGAAATATAAATTTTAAAGGTCTTTTTTTTATACCAGAACCGTAAACTAATATGATTTTGGGAGGGAAAAAAATGTATTTATGAGGTATATTCATATAAAAATCATTATATAGAAATGTTTAGATTATATTGGGTTGCAAATTAAATTAAATATATCTAATGGGTCAACATTTTGTTTATTTTACACAAAATATTCTTTGTTATAAAACTACAAAAATATTATTCTTAAATCATGTCCCCATCTATCCCACCTTGAATAAGAAATAATATGAAGTGATAATTTACCTGATTATTTAGTAAATAAATTAATTTTTTGTTTGTCGTCAATATGGTGGTTAGATGCAGAACGATAAACAATGTGAAAAGGAATACAACTCAGATAAACAAAAATAAATCATTGAAATAGCATCTTTATTTAATATTTGTATTTACATCATAACATTTTTAGAGAACATAACTTTAGTATTATCTCTGCAATTATATACAAAAAATCCTCCACTAGTGATTACGAAAACCTTATAATTCAAATGTACTGGCTATCATAATAATTCTACAAATAGTTTATAAATTGTTCAGGATTTTTAAAGTTTTATTTTTTCTCACTAATTAACAATGTGTTAACAATCTTACTCTGTAGAAACTTACATACATTATATATTATAACAGTATTAATAAAAAAATCATGCGATTTGTATATCATCATACATCGTCAACCATTCTGTGTCATCCAGTCATTGAATTAAATGAAAATAATTTTAATAAATCAAGCACAAATTTTATTAAATACGATAGTAGTAATTTCTTTAAACTTTTATCGATCTATCATATTATTAAACATTGTTATCAAATTTGACGAGCTATAGTTAATTAACAAGTTTACTAAACAACATGTCAATTCTCACTTTGTGTTATTTCTTACTTTAGTTAATTAAATATTCTCCTTGCTTATATGACAATATGTATCTATAATCACCTTAATACCTACACAATAGATGGAATTTATAAATACTCAGGTCAAACTAAATGTATAACTTGTATAGGATATAGCCCCATTAGTGTAATAAGTCACATACTGTTATTTCTTACTTTATCCAGGTTGATACGTGTGGAAGACTCTGGATCATCGACACAGGCATGGTGGACATTTTGGTAAAGGGTCGTCAGATCTGTCCCCACCAGATATTGGTGTTCGACATCAGAACAAGTAAACTGGTGACGCGATATCGCATCCCTGAGGAGGATCTCAAGAGTAACTCCGTCCTACCAACCATCGCCGTTGACATCCGTGACGCCGATGGGAAATGCAGGGATGCCTTCGCCTATGTCGCTGACGTAACTGGTTTCGGTCTAATCGTGTACGACGCCCGTCATAACCGGTCTTGGAGGGTCACCAGCAACTATTTTTATCCTTACCCCATCTCCGGATACTTCGACCTGAACGGTGAGACATTCGACCTCATGGACGGGGTTTTGGGTTTGGGTATGGGTCCCAACAAGGGGGACGATACCAAGTTATACTTCCACAGTCTGGCTAGCGTGAGAGAGTCCTGGGTGTTGACCTCCGTCCTCAGGAACAGCTCTAACTTCAAGGACGGGTTGAACGTGGTCCCGAGGAAGTTCCACGTGTCTTCGGAAGAAAGATCTTCCCAGACGGCCGCTATAGTTGTCGACGAGAACGAGGTTCTCTTCTTCAACCTCCTCAAATCAAACACTCTGGATTGTTGGAATACACGCAAACCTTACACCAGGAACAACTTCGTCGAACTAGACCATGACGACGATCTCTTGCAGTTCGCCAGTGGCATGAAGATCAGCAAGGGAAAGGATGGTCGGCAGAAGCTGTGGGCCCTCACCTGTCGTTTCCAGAAGCATATGACAGGGACTATAAACCCTCGTGAGGTCAACTACCGGATACTGTCGGCGCCTGTTGATCAACTGGTCAGAGGGACGGCTTGTGAAGCCAAGTCCTCTGCTTTAACGTCTTCAGGGAGACCCGGAGGTTACAGACCTATTGTATTCGAACAATGACTCGGGCAGTTCAGTTCTTTCCCGAGTATGGGTATATTTGAAGATCCCATGGGGATCTACAGCTACGTGCTTAACAAGTCCGGTTATGTACCTAATGATGAGTACGTGAGGTGGTTAAAAAGACAGTTTAAAGGCAGTTCTCCATATCAAACAAAGCCAGAAGTATTAGATACTTACAAACCATTTCTCCACCTTGCTCCCGATGATAGACAAGCCTAGAGTCCAATGGTACCTTAGAACCCCACACGTCAACATTCAAGTGACAGAGCAATGACATTCACAACTAATACATCATAATCTGCTAAGCACATATAATTAATCTTTGACGATATATTTCATAGAAACCATTAACAATACCAATTGTCTATTTTTGAATTAGATTAGATAATTTCCACACTAATCCCCTATTTAGTTTTCTTATTTTAATTTATTATAAATTGTTCCAATACGTGATATCAAATAACTTTCATAAAAATAATTTGTTGCAAATTTTTTGGCTACATTATGATTTGGCTTTCTTTATTTAGTTCTGATTTTGTTTTTTACTAGCCTTGTGGTGATATGTTGCTGAATTTACCAGTTTAGCTAAGCCAGCTCAAAGTAAAATGTTATAATTGTATTGTTTCTATACTATGGGGAGGAATTTAAACAACATTTCCCTATTGTGTTTGATAAAGGAAAATAAGTATTGAGGATTATTACTTTGATAATAAACCTAATAGTATATTTTTATTTTGGTATCGTAGATAAATAAAGTGTTCACTAAATTACCGATTACTATAGAAAATATCGATAAAACCTCTAGTTAGCTAAATTATATTTACGTTAAATTGGAGATATTTACTACAGTGAATCATCATTTTTTTTACTGTAACTATAGGAATAATGGCTTATTTGTTTTCTTATTTTAATTTACTATAAATTGTTCCAAGACGTGATATCAAATAACTTTCCTAAAAAAAAATTTGTTGCAAATTTTTTTGCTACATTATTATTTGGCTTTCTTTATTTAGTTCTGATTTTGTTTTTTACTAGCCTTGTGGTGATGTGTTGCTGAATTTACCAGTTTAGCTAAGCCAGCTCAAAGTAAAATGTTATAATTGTATTGTTTCTATACTATGGGGAGGGATTTAAATAACATTCTCCTATTGGGGTTGATAAAGGAAAATAAGTATTGAGGATTATTACTTTGATAATAAACCTAATAGTATATTTTTATTTTGGTATCGTAGACAAATAAAGTGTTCACTAAATTACCGATTACTATAGAAAATATCGATAAAACCTCTAGTTAGCTACATTATATTTACGTTAAATTGGAGATATTTACTACAGTGAATCATCATTTTTTTTACTGTAACTATAGGAATAATGGCTTATTTCAATGTGTTAAATTTAAAAAAATACTATTGAAAGTAAATATCCTTAAATTTTATTTGACCTTGTTTTACATTTTTGCACCTCAAATACATACTCTTGTATATATCACATATGCATTCCTCAAAACTAATTTTACTTTATTAACCACATTGGTAAAATTATAATTTAAAAACAAAGCACACAGCCTATTTTTAATTGAATTTAAGGCAAGTTCCAATTCCAAAAACTAATGAACTGTAAATTTTGTATGTATTACTTTGTGGGAAAAAAATATTGTATTACTTATAAGGGACAGAACAATTTACGGTAAAATTATATAATATAAATATTTTATAAAATACACAAATATTTCTTCAATCTGAACTCATAACATTTTACTACATTAATTTTATACTATCTCTCAAAAGTAACAGCTTCATGTCCCATGACTTGACGTTTAAATGTATCAATTTAGTTTTAACAACGTTTGTAAATGTTCCGATGTTGTTTTTGCCCCCATGTTATTACTATTTAAGGAATACAATAATGCAATGTTAAAAACTATTGTTTTCTTAATTTGTTATAAGATTTGCTCAATAAAGATTTGTTGGGATGAAACTACATTATGTATTTATTGTACAAGGACGTTATTTCACCCACATAATTATATTATATTTTTTCGGCGCCATTTTTAATGCATATTAATTTTAACATGTAAACATTTATGGTTGTTACAGTTTTGTTTGATAAATGTGTGTCATCAAGAGATTTTTCTTTCAATATAACGTTAAAGTACCACCTTCAATATTTTATCCACAAAAGAGTGACATTTATTATTGTCATTATGAAAACATATTATTTTTTTTAGCACCGCGTCTTACTACCCGTTCAGGTCATACGCTTCTGTGCTAATTATGCTAATAGTGTTTTGGATTAGGAAGGTTATATTTTAGAATAAGTTTACTTTCATTTTTGTGGAGAGTGGAAAATAATGTTGAAAAAAAACCTATCCTCAGTAAACCCGACAAAAATTTGAAACTCAAACTCCCTATCATCGGTTATCTAATCTACTCCAAGAGTAGCCCCTTAGACCATGCGGCCACCCAAGCAGCCTAGAATCGTTACTAAAAGTATTCATTCGTAAATTAAAAAAATTACCCCTGCACACCAGAATTGATTCCGGGTATCTTGGCTTCACGTGCTCTAAGGGATTGGTCCCGTGCTTCTGGTAACTATTCAATCATAGTTTAAGGCAGAGTCTGTTGGGGACGTGTGGAAATCATTGGCTAACAATAAGCTATAATTGATAACACAGCAATAGCCCATTCGGTAGTGGCTTCTTGTTGCCTTTAGTACAAAGATGGTGAGCTGGTGGTCTAGGGGTAAGGTGTCAGACTTCTGCGCTGGCGGCCGGGGTTCAATCCTCGGTCCCGGCACAGATTTATCTGATTACCAAACCCTTCCTTCACCTCTGACAAGACATCTTGTGAATGTGGGGAATGCCAGGTCTCCACCGTGGGTCGGATTCCACGTTAAGCTGTAGGTCCTTCATTTCATCTCACAATCACCCTACCATTACACATTAGCGTANCTCCACCGTGGTTCGGATTCCACGTTAAACTGTAGGTCCTTCATTTCATCTCACAATCACCCTACCATTACACATTAGCGTAAGTGCGTACAACCCGAACGGGTAGTAAGACGCGGTGGTAGTAATAATAATAGTACAAAGAAAATAAGTACACAAAAGGAAAAACACGGATCAAGCCTCTCTGGTACAATACATTATTATCTGTACATTAATTGCGAAGTTTGGATTATTAAAATAATCTAGAAGTTAGGTTACGGATATAGTCGAATGAAGTATCATATTCGCGAATTTGATTGTTTAGTGGTAGAGCAATAATGCTCTTAACTAAGGGATCCTGGCTCGTATCTCGTAGCCAGATACTCCTGTAAAGTTTCTTGGAAAATGGAAATTATAATCTCTTAGAATATTGTCTAAATCATAGTCTTCTTTAAACTTTTCTTTCTAAACTAGAAGATAAAAGCCACAGCGTTTTATTTTACGCATATAGACCTGATTCTCTTATAAAACATCAGCTATTGTGGAAATCATACATAGGTTTTACTTATGAGAAACAAGTTTGCCTATTTTTTATTGGTAAAATAAAATGGTGTCTGTGCCTTTTTAAAAATAAATTATTTAAATATTTAATTTTATTTGACCAAATATTAAACCATTATCTCTATGTACCTCCACAAGATTTATTGTAGCTAGAATAGAATATTACAATAATCTTCACCCTTTTTATTCCTTACTGTAGCTAGAATATAATCCTACATTCGTTCACTCAATATGTTTCTTCTGGCTATTCTAAATCTAATATGTGGATTTAGAGGTATCAATCTCTTCCACCCAATAAAATTATATTTTTATAAGACTATACAAAAAAATACGTTACTAATCCATAGAAATGCCGTTTCATCCAATGTTATTATAGACTCAAATGCATCTCTGCTACTAATAGCTTTAATACATTAAATAACTTTCTTTAATTAATAATAATAATAATACAATTTCTGCAGTAAAATATAGATAAAAATTATTTTAATAGTCAATTTAATTTTATATTAATGGGTGGTTGAGGGGATGGTATATCATACATATATTTATCTTAATACATGTTTAGATAAATGAACAACCAAACAACCAAAATACTTACAGTTTATTAAAATAAGGTTAAACAATTAACATATTTTATCACAGTCGATTCTATATAATTATTTGGTTAATGTAGTGTATCGTTAAATGTGTTAAATTATTGACAAAAAGGAAAGTTAGAAATATTCCGTTGCTCGCCTTGCTAATAAAACTCATGCATAATTAAAGTTCAATTATTAATAAAACCACATATTCAATTTGTTGATATCCAATAAGAGTAAAGTTTTATTTTAATTCACTTAGTCCATCTTTTTTGGTTTTCCTGAAACAAAGAAAATATTAGTACACAATTTATAGTTTTAAATATAAACAAAAATAACTAAATGCTAATGTTGATTGATGGCCATAATAACAACTCTTAAAGACTAAGGCTATCTATACTTTTCAGATGGTTTGGTTTGAAGACATTTCATTGGAGGGCAGTTTATTGATTACAAATACTAGCTTTTACATTTATTGGTATTTTATCAAGTCTATTGTTCTATATTAAAAGTTCTTGACGACGTTTTAAAATAAATAGCTTCAAAGAAAACTTCCAATAAATATTTAACAAAAGGCAGACATAAGTTTGTTGTTTTTTAATTGTACATCAGAAGATTATATAAGCTCTGTAATACAATTTAAAACATATTATGATTCCTTTTCTATTTATAATAATTAATACATAGTATTTATTATATATTATAAATATAAAATGAATCATTGTTACTAAAACAATTTTAAATACGATAGTAACTATAGTTTAAATATAAATAACCTTATACAATCTAATTTTAAAACAATTAGATTTAATGATAATTTAATTAATGTCTGCTAGCTATTTCAATTAAAGAACACGCTGCCTGTTGCCACAAATCTCTCATGGATATGTAAATATAATATTAATCTGCCTATTACTGTGGAACCCGTTATTCCTTTAGGCTGTAACAAGCTTTAAACCAAGGGTTGGAAACCAGTCGATCTTGCATCTGTTTCCAGTCGATAGCTTAAGAAAACTGTTTATGGGCCAAACATGTTTAATTACGCATGATTCTATCTTAATGGAATGTTGAATCTCAAGGTTATAGCAACGTTTGAACATATTGCTTTATTTTATTTCTGCAGAAAGTGATTCAACCCGAATACTTTCCTAGTCAGTTTTTCAACATTGCTAAGAAAAATGGAAATCACTACTCGTCTTCAGATAGTTAATGTTGAAGGAAAAGCCAACTGGTCCACAAGGAAGTACAAGGCATGCATCCTTTTCCGAGAGATGTTAAATGGCATGTAAGTAATAGAAGGGGACCTGATGAAACCTACCCCCTGGTTAGAAAGCGTGGGATCAGAAGAAATTGTCAGTTATGGGACTAATTTATCAAGGTTTATGAAGGTAGATAGTAATTCTCTCTTCATATTCACAACCAATATGGGTGAATATACTCTTCAAAAGATTAAGTGATTCTCAACAACCAATTACATTTTGTTAGAATTCAAACGTTTGTATAATGGGGTGTTAGTGGACAGATCTTATACTTGGTGCATGCAATTTTTCTCATATGTCATTTTGTGCTTAAGAGAGAGTTGCTTATAAAGGTAAATAATGTGTAGATCAAGAAATTATTGGCCAGAAAATCACATAAACATTCTACTGTGCAAAAAGGCTTACTAAGTCAAAAGACAAACTAAAATTTTCTAAGTTTTCTTAAGCAAATATAAAGTGTTATTATTGTTATAAGATAGGGCATAAGATTAATAATGGTCGCAAATGAATAGCTGATGGAAGGCCTACCAAGTCAGCTTGTTTTAGTAACTAAGGCGACGCCATACTCATGACCACAAGTATATCACTTACAGAAAGCGATCGAGACAATTGGTTTGTAGATAATGGTACAAAAATCACATAACAAATAGATATGAAATATTTTAAACGTATGATAGGTTTTTAGGTCAACATACTGTGATTGCAATAAGTGGATACCCAATAAGTGACTAGGGAAAGGAACACTTATTGTAAAAGCGTATGTCAATTGAAAATGGGAGAAATATGCTGCTAATATACAGATTTTTTTTGTTCTGTCTAATCAGGATATACTTCCTTCGAGTTAATTTACATCCACATCTGAAGTATCTACCTTGAACGCGAATAATAATGTGAAATTTGTAGGTTTGAGTATTCGAAATGGTGGACTGTTTAAATTTGCTTTGAGGAACGTGATTCCTAAGAAGTCAATTGTTGTGAATGCTATGTCTATTAACAACCCTTTACAATCGTACCGTTAGGTCACCGGAATAATACGCAAGCTAAAGTCATTATTGAACGTGAGCTAGGGGTCAAGATTGAGTTAAATAATTATATATATGAAGGTTGTATCTATGGTAAGGCTCATAGGCTCAATATTGGTACCTGAGATCAAGCGACTCAACCAAGAGAACTTATCCATATGGATATATATGGTTCATCTAGAAAGTGTTTTATAGGAAATAACTACTTCTATAGTAGTTTTCGCTATATTTACTTCACGAAAGAAAAATCTGAGGTTCCATTTAAAGTGAGGCTAAAGGTTGCTGGACATGTTGTGTTGGAAAATCCTAGTGATAATGGAGGTGAGTTCGATAGTATGACTGCTTAAGAAATTCAAAGAATAAATAGATTCAAACAATTATTGAATATGTAGTACACGCCAAAACAAAATGGTTGTAGTGAAAGAGATAACTGAACAATAGTTGAGGCAGCTCGTGTTATGAAGCATGCACATTAAGAGATTCTTCAAGATTTATGGGCAGAGGTGGTAACGCAACAGCATATAAATATACTGAAACTCACTGTACCATGAAGTATTGAAGATAAATCTCTATTTTAGCTGTGGCTTCAAAAGAGTTCAGGTTTAAAATACCTTCGAATTATAGGTTGTAAATACTTTGTGCATATCCCTTGCCTAAGAATAAATAAAATTGATAAAAAGATACAAAAATGAATTCGGATTGGATGTGTATATGGTCCGAAGATATAAATAAGTTAATCCGTTCAAGGGATGTTGTATCCCAATCACAAGTACTAGCCCTGAATAAAACCTACGAAGAAGAGGATTTGGACGTTAAAAAGCATTTGAAAGAAAATTAAGTTATTGTGGCAATTCACACTATAGAAATAAATCTCCAAGATTGCTCCAGTTTTCACCCTCCATAAAGATTCAATGACTTTGTTATGACCGCAGTTGGTGAAGAAAGTGACAGGGATGAGCCTAGTCCATACACTGAAGCCGTTCAGAGTAACCGGAGTACAAACTGGCAACGTGCAATGGAAAGTGAGATCAAATCAGAACAAGAAAATGGAACTTGTATAGTGGACAAATTGCCGAGTCACCGTAAGGCTATACCCTGCCAATTGATTTAAAAATATAAAAAATAACCTGTTTGCGTTGTTGAAATACATTAGTCATCAAAAGATTTCCCCAACGCTAAGGACAATACTATAATCAGACTTTCAGTCCAGTAGAAAACTAGAAATTATTTGGAAACTGTTGAGTGTTGCTGCAAATGAAGGAGGTGACACTCAATTTGATGTCCCCACTGCATATTTATAAAGAGAATTGGATGAAAAAATCTACAAATAACAACAAGAAGGTTATAGATATGGAACTTATGGAATATGTAATCTTAATCAAAGTCCATATGGACTTAAGCAAACAGCTCTATGTTGGAATGCACGTGTTGTAAATCTCCTTGTTAAGTTCAAGCAAACTGGTGCTGACCCTTGTTTGTTTGCTAGGGGAAAATGATTTCAAAAGTTTTTTGTGGTCTTGTATGCAGATTACGGTGGTAGCTGCATCCAACCCCAATAGAGGCAGCAGAATTCATTTAAGAACTAAAATGTGGATTTAAGATTGCTTCAAAGCCTGCATTATATTTCCTAGGCTTGGAATAGGAACTCAGGAATGATGAGTAGGTCATAGTGTGTAAAAGCTGCTTATACAAATATGATATTAGGATGTTTTGGTATGAGTGAGTGTAGACCATTCCCAACTCGAGTAATACAAGAGAGAGAACATACAGTAGGAAAAGAAAACAGTGGTAAAGAAGAGGTCCATACAAACAGGCAGTGGTGATGTAGCTGATAGTAGGAAGTCTACCAGACATTGCGTATACTGTTGGAGTTTTATCAAGCAAACTGAAAAACCCAACTACAGAAGACTGAATTAGCGGCAAGTGTGTTTTCCATTACCTTCAGGGTACTAAGGACTATGTAATTATCTACAAGCCAAGATTCAATGAAGTAATTCTTGAGTAGTACAGTAATACTGATCGTGAAGGTGACCTGACTACAGGACGCTCAACCTCAGGCGTATTGTGTATCTATGCAGGTCGAGTCATTTCATGGTTCAGCCATAAGTAAACCTCTATTGCTGTCTCCACAAAGGAAGCAGAAGTTGTTGCAGCCAGGGAAGAAGCTCGTGAGATGGTACAGTTCCTTCGTCTTCTGGAAGACCTCACGGAATTTATGAGGAATCCAGAAATTCAATTAGACAAAGAGGCAGCTATAACATTGGCTCAGAATCCAGAGTATCACCGTAGTACAAAGTATAGCCACACCAAACATTTCTTAGTGAGGGGGGTTGTCGCAGTGTTTATTATAGATATCAAGCAAGTGGCCTCTAAACATCATAGTGCGGATATGATGACTAAGACACTTTATACATTTAGACTCGAAATTCTCTGTTAGGGAATGGGACTAGACCAGGAATAAAGAAATTGGTCAATGAGGGAAAGTGTTGAAGTTAATAGTTGAAAACATTGTAATAATTTATTTTGTTAGAATGTGTGTTCTCCCTGTTCCAACTGTGCGTGTTGTTTTTATTTGTTGTTGTTGACAACTAAGCAATATGTTGAACTGTTTGATTTGTATAATTGTATATTAAATAAGTCGGATAGAGCTACTAAACACCGTTTGTTGGTTAAACTTGACACAAACTACATCGTCATTAAAAGTCAAACTTTTATTCTTCTAAATTTACAAATATACAAAGTAGTTCCAAATAACATATTTTGAGTGTGATCAAAATTACCTTCATCGGTCATAAAATATAATGTTATAAGACAATGAAATAATTTAATTTAATATGAAAATGTACATTTTCTCTAATATAATATATTTATTTCTGTAAAGGTGGAGACACAAGCTTTTGAAAAAATAGTGAATTTAAAAAATAAATACAAGTTGTATTGACAAAAAATAAAGAGTAAAAGTATAATGGGGAAACGATGAGTGATTTCGGGACATTTAATAAGTTTGTAAGTAGAGCGGAGCCCAAAAAGGTTACCGAGAACTGCTTTAAATATGTTATTGCTATTACTGGAATTACACTCTATAAATAATAAGAAATAATTTGTTCTCAGAGGAAAGTTTCTAAAATTTTGATTTACCAGTCAGAATCTTAGCTCATTCATTAGCGTGTCTGTTTACTGAGCTAAGCGTTCCGGGTTGAATTCCTAGCACAGCCGAAAAATTTATAAATTTGTAAAATGTGGGTTTCCGCTTTCACAGTGATGAATTAACGGCTGGCCAGGAAAATGGGGGGTCGGGAGGGGGTGGATATTGTGCCGGTTCTATATACACGTTAATTTACAAGTCGTGTGATGATACAATCAGTCGGTTAAGAAAGTGAAAGTTAAATACCTTGAATAAATGGAATATTAAAATATTCAAGCTACCTTGTACTCACCCCAAATTCTGTAATGTATCGTCTCACCCAGAATATAGGCCGTACACCCTACAAGCACACTCCATGAGACAAGGAGGAGTCTGTGATGGGTAGACATTTGTCGGAATACAGGATACTGCCATTGCTTGGTCCAGATCAGGAAAATCACACATCTAGCAAGGCAAACAATTCAGTGATAATCAATAATAGGCTAGTTATAGTGGCTATGTTATTTAAAATAAGAGAGTTTCTCTACAACAGGGCTCGTTTATCATTAGAAAAAAATAAACACAATTTCAAAAACTGTTGTCAAAAGTTCGACACCCTAGCTCAGTAGATAGCATGTCTGCCTACTGAGT
>CABFOV010001697.1:68593-91560 GCA_902141375.1 Timema poppense | reverse complement strand
AAATAGAACCTCTGTTAGTCGCGCATGTTGGTACGCTCGTCGCCTCTGATCACTGTTTTCATATATATAATATTTATCCACATGTTTCTAGTTTCTACATTCACAACACGTGTTTTAGTTTCATACAAGTGCGAATTATATATGTGCTAATAAATTATATTCAGTAGTGATTTAAATTGAATATTTTGATTAATATTATTTACTATTCGTAAATATTAGTGAAAAAAATTGTGCTTATAGACTTTTTCAAGTGCTCCAATATAATTGAGGTTAACTATCCGTATGTATTATTTATTGATATAAATTAAAATATTATTATTTAACATAATTAATACTAAATATTATTAAATTATTATTGTTAAATATTTATTATTGGTTATTTAATAGGCTATTTACAAAATAAAGAAATAAAATTAATAAAACATTTAATAAACTTTTTGATAAAAATGAAAAGTGAATATTAAATTAAGAAAATAATAAATATTTAAAAAATTAATAAACTTAAATTCAATTTTTTAACTATGCCAAAGAAGTATAACTTCTCACGCGCGTACATAAGTATACACAACAATTATTATTTTTAGTAACCAAAGTGCCAGCGCTTTATTAATAATTATGGTGGCTATCATTGATAAATTAATATTTTATTCATACAATGTACATATTTGTCGTTTATATAACGGTTATACCTTCAAAAGAGTGCACCAAGCAATCCGATAACTACGACACTCCAACGTGCCTTGAGTTAGGTTCTAGCGTCCATCTCAACGTCACTTCGTCACGTGTGGCGCTTAAAAGTTATATCATTTAGTCTGCTCACTGAATACATCCCATATATTTATTATGGTCCGATATTTTTCTAAACAGTTAGCAAAGCAAATCTTAGCTTAGAGTTCTGTGTGTTTAGGCAGTCTACCTGTGACGTAATGTTGCTTCAAGATAGGATCTCCCATGGTAATGTGTTTACGTTATATTCGATGATTTTTTAAGGAAAAACAATAAATTCTCTTATTTGTCGGATCTTGATGTTCTTTTAAATTCTCGAATATTCAGGCGATTTAGGTTTAAGCCTGTAGGAATCTTCTTACCAGGATGTTAGAGGAAACGTTTGGTAGTGTGAAATTTGGATGAGTGTTTGTTTATACGTCTTAGCAGCGCGTTTTACCCGCCCGAGTTTGTTCTAGGATGTATACACATTTCCTCTGTCAGGATTGGATGTAGTATTAGTACACCGATTACGTAGCCTACCTCATTAAAACGCTGATTATTTATCCTTGTTAGTTGTAATTATAGCAGCTTGTATAATTGATCGTTAAAATAGTTTTGTCATCAATCTTCCTCCTCAACACTCACACTTCATTCCTCCCCCCTTATCAAATGATATGATGGCCTAATAGGCCTTAGATCAATATTTTCTGCATACAGCATCGGGGAATAAATCGTATCAAGAAGCATCAACAGGGATTCGACCTTTCTCGTCATTATTATACTAGGATATAAACACCAATGATAACAGGATTTGACAATTATGAGACGTATCAATCACTAAACACTATAGAAGGGGGATTAGAGAGTAGGGGAGAGTCCTCAACGATAACTATATAGTCTAGTACCAAATGTTAACCCCACTAGAAGATATCAAGCTATCACTCCTACATACATGCTTAACGGGTCTGTATCCCCTTCTATCAAGGCGTTCTCGAATTGTTCAGCCAGGGGAGGCCAACCGAGACAGAGTAGGGCTGCTTAACAATTTGCACGCGATTTATGAAGATGTTTTTTCTCTCAGATTCCTCACCTACCTCTTTACTCCCTATTTTGTCGTTATTTAATACTTTCTGGGTTTTTTTCTGCAATGCAGATTAAACGAACAAAGGGCATTGAGGCATGATTTTGAGGAGTGCACACTCGCCCAAACCTCCTCTCTATTATATTTATTACATATTCTTCGCCACATGTTATTTTTGGTTTTTACATTTCTAATGCTCTGTCGAGCAGCCTCTATGAATTTTGATTTGATGTTGACCTACATTTGACCTCTTTACATTGCTCTTATTCAAACATACCCTCGTGGTCATATCCAATCACTTTTAGTAATATCCTTCTATAGGACCCCCAATCGTTTTGGAAGGGGGACCATTGTGATAAAAACACGCTCATATATTTGGCAGATGACTAAACTTAGATATAATGTGTAGCGAGGATATTACTCTCGCTCTCTCTCTCTGATAGTCGGAAAACGTCCTATGGCGTTAGAATGTGCTTCCATATATCGCCATTCATCTCTCAGGATCGCGCCTTCCTGTTTCACCTTCAATAAAGGATTCCTCCTGGTATTTTGATCAATTCTACCTGGCACGTGGCTACATTTCTATACTAATTCTGGAGTCAGTAATATTCTGTCACCACCTACGCCACACCTCCCACCTATTAAAGTAATAAAATAAATAAATTTGTCCAAAATGTAAGTTTCTTAATTAATTTACTTATTTTGATGCAATTCTTGCTTTTGGCTTCATATTCTAGAATTTCAAAGGTGATTAACATAAATAATCCAAAAGAGGAACGTGAATTTCAATGTAACTTTAAACCTCCTACTCCTCCTTCATCTTTTCTGGTTCCACCGGTACTGAGACTAAGCTAATGGCAACATATGTTTAACATGTTATTCTTAAGAATTTCATAATGGAGATAAACAATAATATTATGCTGAAACAAGTGCGTATTTTTAAATTAAATTCTTTTGAAGCATTTACAAAGTATTATACATTACGTGTATATAATGAGAATTTACTGAATACATAAATTATACATTAATATAATATATTCATATTAGTTATGTTTTCATTAAAACTATTTGCGGACTTGTAGACATGGAATATCTATTTTTATTTTGTTCATTCAAAATGCTTTGTTGGTGTGTAGCCATAGAAACTAGCACACAGACTTGTTAATTATTCCAGTATAGTTATGATTAAATTTGCAGTATTTTAATTTTTTTTTAAATCCAAATAATCCATTTATGAAATTAAAATAAATATTAGTTCGGACATTTATCTAGAAATTTCATAAATTATTTGTACCTCCAATAATTACCAACGTCTTCAAATAGGTTTGTAAACAAGTTCCTACACACAAATAAACATGTCTTCGAGAAGGAAAGCTGGCAACTCTTCTATGTCTGTGACCGATAAACTAGAAATGTACGCCCTTAAATTTGATTTAATAGAAGCGAAAGATAGAAATAAAGCAATGGCACGAGAATTAATAGAACTACAGAAAAAAATCACGGAACTAGAAAATGCCAAAGAGGAGCTAGAGATGAATGTCATAAAGGGTTTACTGGAGGAAGACGAGGACGACTCAAAGATGCAAATGAGGCGTGAAATAAAAGTTTTAGAGATTCAGCTCAAAGATGTGAATGGCTTATTAATCGCAGAAAATATAAAAAATGATCGTCTAACAAAACAATTGAAACCATTACTTGCTAGGGAAAAAAAAATGATGGCGAGAATAGCCGACTTAAAGGCACAGCTTGATAAATGTTTGAACAAACGAGAGGAGATTCTAGATAGTAGTGGTGTTGGTTCTTTAAGAGTCAGGGAACTAATTGAGGAAAACAAATTCTTGAAAGATGATTTACACCATAAAGAACTTGAGCTAGAAAGTTTAAAAGTCTCATATGATGTAGAAAAAGTTCAAAAAGAAGATTTGATAAACCTACTAAAAGGTATAGTGGAAGAATTATTCCTAGAGTTGAAATATCGTGAAAAATATTATGTAGCAGAAATAGATGCCATAGAATTAGAAAAGTTAAATGAGTTTAAAAATAATATAGATCCTTTAGGAATAAATTGTATACAAAAAGAACTCCAAAAAATTAAGGAAAACAGGGAAACAAAGGAGCCATTTACGAAATGTGATGTTGAAAACAGTAAACTCTTAGATGATGAGAGTGCACCGTTGATAGACTCTTCCTCCTCCTCCTCCTCCTCCTCGTCTCCTTCAAATACTGACAAAGATTTGTCGAATAAGTTACTGGAGAAAGTCAGCGATGTCCGAAAGGAAGCCATAACTCGAAATGATAATCTACTTACCCAAATAAAGGAAAAGGATGCAACTATAGGAATCTTAAAAAATAAACTAATGGATTCAACATCATTTGGAGGAGTAAATAATTCTGAAGAGCCTCTAGTTGAAACTGAAAAAGACAAAGAGGAAACATTAAAATTAATTGAATTCATTGGAAGGGTTAAACAAGAGCTTGACATATTTGAAGAGGAAGAATTGAATGAAATTACAAGTTATGACAAAGTCGAAATAATTAGATGCATTTCTTTGCTCAAAGATAAACTGAAAAATTCTGAAGAAAAATTAGTAGAAAATCAAGATTTACTTTCAAAACTGTTGAATGAGCGAAACGAGCAATCAGGTGATTTGCTACGTAGGCTTTTAAACTGTTCCGAATCAGTTTCTTTGTACAAACATAGAAATGGAACTATTCTGAAGATCGTACAGAAGTGCATAGATAACTTTATTCTGTTACAACAAAGAATGACAACAGCAGATGCTCTCCTCACGGAAAGTATTGTCCGTGAACTAAAAGAAGTTGAGACCAACCTAACGATGCCTGAACATGACGATGGTGGTTCAGGTGACGCGGCCAATAACTTAAAAAGCAAATTGGATGATATGGAGAAACATGTGAGAGTATTTACAACCCATCACAATGAACAACTGGACAAAAGCTTTGTAGAAACTGTAAATTTGGTGCAAGCAGTAAAGTCGCTTCAGAACGAAGTCGATTCTCTGTACAGAGAAAGTGTGCTAACTAGGCCAATGGTCGAGCCTGAAGCTACCTCACATAGGACACCAGTCACGGGTTATGAAAGACTCATACATTTGAGTTCTTCTACATCACCTGCCTTGTCTGATCGTGCCGGGTCATCTTCAAGATGTACAAGCTCAAATCTTTCCAATTATTCAAAGGGCCGTAAAGCGCAATCAACGCCGTTAGAACCGTCATCAAATAAAGAAGAAAGAAAAGTTCCTACGATAGTGGTATACGATCCAATGCTTAGTACAGTATCTAATGAAAACCCACCAATGGCCGCGGAGCAGGAGCTAGGGCCAACGCAGTTGCCCCAAAAGACTGATGCTAGCACATCGCCATTTAGAAATTTGACAGTTAAGCCACACACCCTTGGTAAGACATCACCAAGGCAAGCTGAGGGAGTCCCAGAGAGAGATACACCAACGCGTGATCGATCTGATCGACTACAATTGCCAACAGGGGCGTTAAATGTTGGCCGCATTATGCACTCTGTTGATGACTTGTCCTCCGACCTAAGCCGGCTCAGAGAAAAGCTCGATCATACCAAGAAAAACATTTCATCTACTTTGGAAGTGTCTCAAGATATAGAAAGAAGGGCTAGAAAGATGATGGATGAGAAGAAGGATTGATAATATTAATTTGTTAATGTAATTAACAAAAAAATGCTCATGTTTTATTAGTAGTAAATTTTCGCTAACCTTGTCAAAGATTATGCTCTTACACATTATCTAACATAATAGTTATAACAACTTTTTAACTTAAAATCATTGTTCTATAAACACTTTATGGAACTTCAAAATACATTCTAAGCAAGCATTTATTATTGTTTGGAAATATATTGATGAAATGATGAAATGATGATAAGGTACATAAAACAAATTTTAAAAGAACTATAAAAGGGTGAAGGAATCAAAGGATTTAAACTTAAAACTTTAATTCTAAGCAATGGATTAACTTCATTGACTTGACATATTTTTCTCACCCCTTTGCTGGAGAGGACCATGATATTTTATTATGACAATAGACTATGGGTAAAACATAATGAGTCGACATTTTGTACTAACTGGGTGACCTGGTGTTCTAGGGATAAGATGTCGGACTTCTATGCTGGCGGCCGGGGTTCAATCCCCGGTCCCGGCATAAATTTATCTGATTATCAAACCCTTCCCTCACCTCTGACAAGACATCTTGTGAATGTGAGGAATGCCAGGCCTCCACCGTGGTTCGGATTCCACGTTAAACTGTAGGTCCTCCATTTCATCTCACAATCACCCTACCATTACACATTAGCGTAAGTGCGTACAACCCGAACGGGTAGTAAGACGCGGTGCTAATAATAATAATAATAATAATTGTACTAACTATGGATAAGCTGACACGAGCTTAGCTCCAGATGCTTATATTCACGTTTATAGAATTTGAAAACATGACTACCTAAAAGTAACTTACGTAGTGGCATACAGCAGTATTATGGTGGCAGGAACTAAGAGACCAGTCTTCCTGTCGGGGTAGCGCAGCTGTGGATTAAGGGCGACCTCAAGAACACAAAGTACCACGATATTGGTGTGCAGAGCGTGGTTCAACCACAATGGTATCACATCCCTGAACGCACCCAAGTCTTCCCACAACGTGGGGTCAATGTTATAAAAACACCAAAAGTTGATGGACATGACCTGGAAATGAAAGAGATTGAGAAAAATCAGTTTATTCACATAAAAACACATAAATAACACATCGTTATCAATAATTATTATTTTGAATTTTATAGCTCTAATTCAGCAATATCTGATAACTGAATGATTTTAGAAATTAATTCAAAAGTTCTACTGGGTTAAATAAAGCTAATCATAGCCAATTACAACTTAGGTATCCCTTTTTTTTTTACTTCACTATTTTTATTTTTACTATTCTTATCATGGATAAAAAGTGAAAGACTTGATTGAATAGCTTAAATTCACATTTAAAAAAATATATGATTTAAAAAATTTACAAAATATTTTTATTTATTTTTATAATCGAATTATATACAAATACATTTAACATAAGCCATTCACAAACATGGGATATAAACTAGCCCACACGTCATGGTACACCTTATTTACCCTTCATTCAAGCTTGCCTTACATTGTTCCACTATGACGTAGCTTATGGATTAGGCCTATAGTATAGTTCGTCAAGGCAAGACTGCTTACCTTTCAGGCTAAATTGAGTGTACATGCCTCTACAGTAGCCCCATGACTTCTTTGGTGCTGACTGACGGCTTTGAAAAGTTACCGGACCAAATTATGTATCCCTACGCCGAACCATATGATCTGCAAAAACATGTGTTTAGCAGNTTCGTCAAGGCAAGACTGCTTACCTTTCAGGCTAAATTGAGTGTACATGCCTCTACAGTAGCCCCATGACTTCTTTGGTGCTGACTGACGGCTTTGAAAAGTTACCGGACCAAATTATGTATCCCTACGCCGAACCATATGATCTGCAAAAACATGTGTTTAGCAGTTGTCACTTCTGACAGTCAAAATTTAGGTGTATACCTAAATGTTGACTGTCAAAAGTCAGCTGTGAGCTGTCAGTCAGCACCAAAGAAGCCATGGGTCTACTGTAGCTACCCACACATAAATTAAGAACATTTTCTTCTCACTTAAATCAAAACTCTTAGGATTTGATAACATAACATTAAAGGAGATAAAAGAATAGGCCCAACTCAATAAAGATTATTTATATTAGACATATTAAATGCCTCAATAAAAACAGACACCTTCCGCAACCATGTGAAATGCTGTCGCATGAAAACTATTCACAAAGGTTGAAGTCATTTAAAATACGGTAACTACAAGCTTATAGCAATACGAACAATCTTTAAGATGATTTTATAAAAACAAATAATTAAAAAATAAAATGATTATTTAAATAAACTCAATACAATAAACCTAAGGCAATATGGATTTGAAAAAAATCAAATCTTAAAATTATTCTAGGAATTTTTTTAAATAACTTATAGGAAATCCATATTAAAAAGGAATTTAACACACCTCCCATTAATATATTAATAAACTAACAACATTTATTGGAATTAATGGATCTTTATTAAGATGCTCGTAACTATAAAAATTATCCCAGGACAAAAAAATAAAACCTGGGGACCAACGCTCCAACAGTGAACTATTTAGGATTTGTAACGTGCTCAGGGTAGCTCTTAGCTTGTAGTTTTTAAGGCAGAGTCTATTATGAACGTGTAGATATCATGGCATGGACTATAGAGACTACTTCACATACTGACTGTCTTATGTACAAAAAAAAGGTGAAATTTGATACACAAATATAGGTATACCACAATTCTTAGTATTAAGATCATTCCCTCAATAATTTACGTCAAAACAATTACTAGATAGTTAAAAAAATTGAAACACACATCTCAATTCAAAGGACACCGTAATACTGACCATACACGAAACAAATTACAAAGGCTCTATGGCAGAACAAAACCTCCAAGACCGTAACTCAGAACAAATATGGACTCATGAAAATCGTCTAATGAGTTCAGGAAAAAATTAAATTATAATTATGTGATATCGTAAAATGCTCCATTCCAAGGTCAATATAACACATCAAAACTATAATTCTTGTTTACACAACTTGACACAAACAAGCTGTGACTGTGGCGAGAAACTGGACGTCACAGACAGTCATACTTAGCTTGAACGATCATTGACAAATATTATAAATTTGACGGACACATGCAACAATTTGAGAACAAACTAAAAGGATTGAAATATGTTTTTGAAGTTATACTTCTTTAGGCGCGTTATGAAAAAATGATGAGAGTGAAATTTTAAGATGCGCGCGCATCACTGTAACACAAAAGTAACAGGTTGAAGCTAAACCGCTCATTAAGTCTCGAAAAAAAAAAAGCTACCAACAAAATAGAAATAAAACCTCTGTTAGTCGCGCATGTTGGTACGCTCGTCGCCTCTGATCACTGTTTTCATATATATAATATTTATCCACATGTTTCTAGTTTCTACATTCACAACACGTGTTTTAGTTTCATACAAGTGCGAATTATATATGTGCTAATAAATTATATTCAGTAGTGGTTTAAATTGAATATTTTGATTAATATTATTTACTATTCGTAAATATTAGTGAAAAAAATTGTGCTTATATACTTTTTCAAGTGCTCCAATATAATTGAGGTTAACTATCCGTATGTATTATTTTTTGATATAAATTAAAATATTATTTTTAACATAATTAATACTAAATATTATTAAATTATTATTGTTAAATATTTATTTAATGATGCCAAAGAAGTATAACTTCTCACACGCGTACATAAGTACACACACCAAATTTTTTTACCATCTTAGAATGTACCTGGATACCAAAATAATCATTTATAGGTATTTAGTTCATACGATGATATATTTTAATTTATAACGTACTGATATCAAGCTGGTGGTGGTGAGGGGGGGGGCGAGGGGGGAATGATAGACTGTTATACTCTTTCAATTCTATCTTTACAAGGAAAAAACCCAATAAAATTTGTTAACAAATTTGGTGGCAAATAAATATTTAGTTCTACTTTTAAACCAACAATCAAAATTCAACCTTATTATAGGAGTTTACACAAGTACAGTACAACTATTCATTTAACACCCACTCAACATCCAACAAAGAATTAACTATAATAAGTGTTACCATGAATATGCCCAGTTGGTTATTTTATAAAATTACCAGTGAATGTATGTATTTAACAGGAATCTTCAACCCACAGCCCACGGGCCAATTGCTGCCCACCTTAACATATTTTTGCTGTCCACCTGGTTCATAAAAAACATTAAATTATTTTTAAAAACAATACAAATATAGATCTATATTTTCCATAATTAAATTATAAAATAAGCTACTTTATAATCAGTATTTGTTTTATACGTTAAGAAAAATATTACGTTTTTATACAAATTTACCCTGAGCCGGCAAATGACTACTCTAGTAGACAAGGGAGATGGTAATATTTTGGGTGTGTTTGGACATAGTCGGGACTGTTCGGACATAGTCGGGAGTGTACGAACATAGTTTGGAATGTACGGACATAGCCGTGAGTGTTTGGACATAGTCGGGAGTGTTCGGACATAGTCGGGAGTGTTCTGACATAGTCGGGAGTGTTCTAACATAGTCGGAAGTGTTCGGACATAGTCGGGAGTGTTCGGACATAATCGTGAGTGTTCGGACATAATCGGGATTGTACGAACGTAGTTGGGAATGTTCGCGTTCCCTCATCCCCACAGAAACGCTTGGGACGTCAAAAGAAATATTATATATTAAATGTCCAATCCTAATATTATCGGTACAGTATTACAGCCCGCGAGCGACAGAAACTTTAGCCCTTGGACAACGAAAGGTTGAAGACCCCTGCTACAGAATCACCGAAACCATTGCTCAATGTAACAAATAATAGGATATATCTACACTTACCAGTGATTTTATAAAATACTTACTTATGTTGATGAAAGTGTAGAACATAAATCCAAACTAAAGATAGACTAACCTAGCCTAACCTAATCTAACATAGCCTAACCTAAGCTCATCTTGAGGTGGATTATTAACTTTCACCGGTGACCAATGGTAATTTTATAAGCTCCCCAGTGATTTTGTAAAACGTTAGATGAGTGTGGGAAATGGTGTATATATTTTTTAGATTTTCCTCATCTGAGCCTGTGGCTTTGTGTTGTCACCAGTGACTGTACAAACTCAACATATTCAACACATTCACAGTGGCATATGCAATCATTACATATTCTAACATCTATGGTAATTGAAAAATGAGATGTTCCACCCACAAATTATTTAAACAACTACCCCCAGAAATTCAAAATAATCATCAAATCAGTGTAGTGAAGATTAAAAGTTAAGACTGGACACTTGAAGAAATTCATCCACAAAATAATAATACCATTTTTTTTAAATATCATGTGTAAATGAATATATGAATTTAGGTATTTCAAGATTGTAATAGGTATGAAATCAATTATTAAATTTCTTTTTAAATCTTGAAATATAATACTAGTACTATATTATTATTAATAAGAATGTATCACAATCTGGTACTATTGCATCTCAAATTATTGAGTGTTGGAGGATATAAATTGGTATGATTAACAACTACTTTTTCTATTATACAATGTTTATACGATATGGCTCTTTGCACCGCTTTTTATCAACAATATACTCTGTAACGGTGACCTCGGTGGTCTTGGGGTAAAGTGCTTGCCAAGGACCTGATGTTCGTTGTCTCAAATCAATCCGGGGTCAACGGATTTTTCTTGAGTGATGATAATCCATAGCACAATTTTCTACGAAGGGGAATGTCATAAAAGTTAAATAAAAAGTATTCTTCATAAAAAGAGGATACTGGTTCTTTGTGTTGTAAAGCAGTACTAAACACAGACAATTGTTATCTTAAACTGTTGGGAGAGTATTTTGTCGAAAGGTGTGTGTGTGTGTGTGTTAGCGAGGGTTAATCAGTAATCGTGTCTGTGCTAAATAGTGACTGATAATGCACTCAAAAGTTTCTAAGGTACTCTTTTTTGTACTTTGGCCAAGGACTTCAAGTAGAGCGTTATTCTGCTGCAGAAGGCCATACATACGGGTTTGGAGTCAACTCTCCAGGCAATTAATGTCGCTGTGCTATTTTCACAAATTAGAATAGAGCCCAATAGGTAAATATAAAAAAGTGTGTTGCGTTGGTTTGGGAATGTTGAGAGAATGAGTGTGGATCGAGTTACGAAGCAAATATATATTACTAGTGTGTGTGGATCTTAAGGAAGGGGTAGGCCATGTAAGACGTTACTAAATGCTGTAGACAAATGTGTGAAAAAGAGATACATTAAAAGTTTTAAGAATAAAAGAGCATGTAAGACTCGGTGTATGGATGTTGTTGTAGAAAAGGGAGTATGAAAGGATAGGGATATGTGGAGAAAGTTAGTGAGAATGTAATTAGTACAGAGTTGTTTTTGAGTTAAAAGAACAGTTTCTTGCCTTCCTCATAAGAGTACGGGATGATTATATATGTATGTATGTGTGTATGTATGTATGTATGTATGTATGTATGTATGTATGTATGTATTTATGTATGTATATATGTATGTATATATGTATGTATGTATGTATGTATGTATATATATATGTATGTATGTATGTATGTATGTATGTATGTATGTATGTATGTATGTATGTATGTATGTATGTATGTATGTATGTATGTATGTATGTATGTATGTATGTATGTATATTTCTATGTAAGTATGTAGTTTTAATTCAACTTGAGTTAATATTTACATCTCTTAGATAATCATGAAACCTTTCTACAGCACTTTAATTATGTTTAAAAGCAGTCTCTGTCATATTCAAATGAATTTAAAAAAAGTGTTTACTTGGTACTTATTGAATATTGACATAAAAACAATTGCTGTCCGGAGAATGTGTGTAATGTGAGTTTCCCACTTTCCCACCCGTATCCTTCAATCGGAATTGACTGTGAGCCAGTAAGTAGGGAGGATGACCAAAGAGCTCCCAACCAAAATCAGTGGTCTTGGTTAGTGTCACTCTGTCAGTGCGTGGGTGGGGTCATTAATTAGTTTGACACCTGTGCTAAGGAGGCTACCGTTCTTGTGATGGAGCAGATGTCGGTAGATTTCGTGTCTCACAATAAATAGAGGAGTGATGTTAACAATTCCCCCTCCTTTCAAGAATGATCACTTAAAGTTACTGTCGGTGTAGGGCAGGTTAGAGGTGTGCTATACGCTATCAGCAAACGGGGTCTCTGCGCAAGTGCAACAGCTGATATGCTCACGACGACCATCAGCAGGCGTAGAGTAAGCACGTGGGTAGCTTATAATGTATAGCTTATTTTGGAAAGTAAATGTATGTTTATTTATATGCCCCGGGAGAATTATTTGTAAAAAAACACCTCTTGAAAAATTGGAACATTTCATATATTATCTATCATCATATTGCTGATTGAGAACTCACCACTGATATTGAGAAGACCACAGAAG
Organism: Timema poppense; assembly: GCA_902141375.1. Lineage (NCBI taxonomy): Eukaryota > Metazoa > Arthropoda > Insecta > Phasmatodea > Timematidae > Timema > Timema poppense. Next base: position 78,663 of record CABFOV010001697.1, on the reverse strand, counting down.
GAAACAGAGCACCTCTCAAGTAATTCAGACATCTATTAGTTCTGATTGAGCACTCACCAATGATATTGGGAAGACCACAGAAGGAAACAGAGCACCTCTCAAGTAATTCAGACATCTCTTAGTTCTGATTGAGCACTCACCACTGATATTGGGAAGACCACAGAAGGAAACAGAGCACCTCTCAAGTAATTCAGACACCTCTTAGTTCTAGGTAGTTTCTTGTCTGGAGTGTATATCAGGACGTCCTTCAGGACACAGCTTACAAAATACAGCTGCTGAAGAAACTGAGAAAATAAGACAGATAAAATTACAGTATCAGTATATTTATTGTGGGGACAGCTATAAAAAAAGGTACTATATATATTTTCACGTATTCATACGCCAAGTCATGTGATCCGTATCTTTCCCTTTTAATAAATATGGATACTATCTATAAAATAACAGTAATACTAAAGTAATATGTATCAATTTTGGCCACTAAAGTTTGTAAAAGACCCTTCTCATGCAAATGAAACTAAAAATTTTCAACAAAATTTATTTAAAAAAAATTTGTTTATTTTTTTTGTAAATGAATTTGGTCTACTCTGCTAAACGTATTAAATAAACTTATTGTTCGTTTTATTTTTGGAGAACTTTCTAAATATATCGTGACCATAGATTTTATATTTACAAATGTGTTGGAGATTTTCACGGTGACAATGACAGCGTTGCAATCTATACTATATTATACTACGTTATGTAACATTCTGTATAACTGAGTAACAGTGTATATACACTTTCTGAAACACATCGTGCTAGTAAGTAGATCTCTCTTTGTTTTTATGCACTATTACAGCGGCTCTCAAACTTTTTTTTTAGATCGTACCCCTTAGCCATGGCTAAAAGTTTAATGTACCCCTAAGATAAAAATAAATTCCAAACAACAAACTTTAAAAAATATGACCTCATAGTAAATTGATCTATTTACTATACTGGGAAAAAATATCAGTAATTAAAATATTTTTCTAATGCGAAAAATTTATTCAGAGAGAATCCTACTTTTGTATAGCCTTAACATTATCTCTTATTGAGAATCGTTATGATCAGTTAAAAAAAAACAGTAATTTACTGTAATAAGTTTGTAGACAAGTTTTACACATTTTCTTCACAAATTCGTTCAAAAATAAATTTAAAAAAAAGTAAACCTAAACATGAAATTTTCAAATCAAAATTTTTAATTGTAATTTTGTAGTTTATATATTATGGATCTCAAATTTTTTCAGAGAGAGGGAAGTGGCTGCATGGTTTGGCATAACTTATAATATATGATTGTCCATTTGAAACTTTCAAGTGGTGGTCCGGATCCAAATTTATCATGTTGCGGTAATTATTTTTAGGTACATACATAATGGATGAAACAAATCACCACCACAGAGATATGTTTTTGAGAAATATATCATAAACTGCTATTGTAGACAATATCAAGTAGAGGGTTAGAAATTCTCATAAATCAGTCTCCAGCCGTGAGCAAATACAGGGAAAAGAGAGGTGGAAATAACCAAATAAGGGGTAACATCCAACAATTAGAGTTGTCCATAGAATCCTTGTTATTTTGCCAACTTTCCCTTGAGAGCTGCACCCCTCCCCTCCTCCCCCACGAAAGGTGCCCACCTACCCCTGGAGTACGCGTACCCCAGTTTGAGAACTGCTGAACTATTAGGTAACATACAAAGACACTGGAGATATGTCATGATAGTTAATAGGCTAACATATTATTGTGATATACTGTATATATTTATAAATGTATACTGTATATTATAATAATAATAGTAATAGTATAACAATCTTAAGCCCTTGGGCTGGGGGTCCGAGGAACAATCCTAGGTCCCGGCATAGATTTATCTGAATACCAAACCCTTACTTCACCTCTGACAAGGCGTGTATTAATCACAACTTGTGAATGTGGGGAATGCCAGGCCTCCACCGTGGTTCGGATCCCACGTTAAACTGTAGTCCTCCATTTCATTTCACAATCACCTTACACATTAGCGTAAGTGCGTACAATCCAAAGGGTAGTAAGACGCTGTGTGAATAGTAATAGTAATAATAATAATAATAATAATAATAATAATAATAATGTTAAGCCCCGATTGGTGACACCACATATCCCCATCTTAACCTATATATATCGAATCCACCTCATTATACTTTATCCCTATCTTGGGCTAGCTTTATTCAGGCCACCTCAATACTCTCTACCCCTATCTTGAGTTAGTTCTATCCAGTCCACCTCATTACAACCTAACTCTTTCAGGTTCATTCTAATGTTATCCTCACATCTGTGTCTAGTCCTCCCACTGGTTTCGTCCTATTGGGTTTGCCAGTCAATACCATGGACACAGTTCTAGAATCTCCTACTTGCACTTCATGTTCTGCACAAAGTACTTTGCAAAGTTTGATTAGACTAGCAATGTCTTGTAATAAGTATAGGGTATGTAGCTCATCATTGTTTAACCTCCTCCAATCTCCAGTATTTTAATCTCTTTTTAGACCAAATATTATTCAAAGTACTTTAATTTAGAACTCTCTAAATTAATTCTCGTCGTATAAGGTTAACTATATTATCAGTGTTGTTTCAGTGATATTGAGAGTAATTATCATTAATGACAACTGCGTACCACATGACTTGAGGTAATAATACGTGAAAGTAGCTCGAGTAGTTTGTACTGTATTTACAAAGTGCTTAGAAACCAGACATTCAGTTCAAAAGTTAAATAGGAAACAAGATAGGCCGATCTACGTATTAAAATTAATTTATTGCTTAATTCTAAGGCATAATATATTTTATTTCTAAGTTTAATTTGACCATTCTTTGTCGTACCTGTCCCCAAACTGTGAAATACTGCAGTCCCAACACGTACAGAGACTGAAGGATGACTCTGTGTCTGCACAGGAGCGTGTAGACAGCCGTCAATGCGTGGTAGTCCAACCACACGAAGTACAACACCACCGACGAGTGAAACAATGGCAGGACCATCGTCTTGAATTTCAAATCACGAGCGTTCTCGCTCTTAGACAACTTCGAGAGGAAGTACGAGGCCATATCGTTTGGTTGACAGAGGTTGTAGGCCTTGGTTCTACCAGTCTCAGGATAGACGACCCATTAGCGAGGTTTGGTCCTTATGTTTCAATCTAGAACATAAGTCGATGAACACTTAGTGACTAATGATGAATGGTAAACGATACGCATCGGAAACAGTCCTAGTTATCGCTCGAACAATTGTGTCGGTAGGCACGTGGACTAAATGTCAAGATCGTAGTCTGGATTTCTGGTGGCAACGACGTCAAGGAGGTTAGTGTTCGAATCCCGGATGGGTGAACTGTGGATTCCACACCCTACTCCTCACATAGTTGTCCACTCTTCCTCCATGCAGATTAAGCTACATTTCCTTTAAATTCTACCTTCCTTATTAATACCTGCGCAGCGTGATTAAATATGAATAGCTCTTATATCGATGGTCAGCTAATGTACTAAACGTCAAGCTCATCTTGTCTTGTTTTCCAGTGATTATGAGGTCAGGGTTCAAATTTCACCAGGTTTACCGAGTTTATGTATATTTATAAATGGTTCCCAATTCTTTCTTCACTAAAATTCAAGCAGATTTCCTTTTAATTCAACCTTACTCACCATATTAGAGCAATACTGAGAATACCCGGGTGGGAAACACCCAGTTGATACTCTTCATGGCGAGCCAATGAAGTGCAGCTAAACCTTCGCCAATTCTTAATGATCCACAAGGAACAGTTTTAACACCTGTCTCTATCAAACGCTGGTTAAGACTTACTTGGTTATGTCCCTTAGAAAGACTAGGATGTTGCCAAGGCTAGATACACACACACACAGAGCTAGGATTATGTCTCGCTTCAACAGTTCTCCGTAACATTCACTGGGACACGCTAGAGACTTCGACCACACACAACTAATCTACACTTCCTCGACAAACAATATGAACAAACAAAAGACAAGGCTATCTTTGTTTGAAAGACTTTTGTGTCAGTGTTGAAAGATGATTTCTCGGCTAGTTCTTATTGGTTGTTAAGTTGTTACTACTGATACCGCCCATTGGTAATATACAGGCTGAGTCGTTATTGGTCTCCAACCCACTGGGAAAAAATAAGTAGAAAGTAAGTGGACGACTTTTCCCCGAAACAGATTAGTTTAGGGGGCTATAAGCTCTAGAAAATTGTGTATTAAAATACTTTTATTTAAAAATATCAAAAATATATTTATCTTAAACAACAAATATATGGATAATGTCTTGTAGAATTAAGAAGTTAAACTTCTGAAGACTTGTTTGGTAACATCATACCCCTTCACTGATTAAATTGGGGTTGCCACCTTCTTCTAGCATTGATTTTTGTAACATTGAGGGTGACCTGGTGGTCTAGGGGTAAGGTGTCAGACTTCTATGCTGGCGGCCGGGGTTCAATCCTCGGTCCCGGCACAGATTTATCTGATTACCAAACCCTTCCTTCACCTCTGACAAGACATCTTGTGAATGTGGGGAATGCCAGGCCTCCACCGTGGTTCGGATTCCACGTTAAACTGTAGGTCCTCCATTTCATCTCACAATCACCCTACCATTACACATTAGCGTAAGTGCGTATAACCCGAACGGGTAGTAAGACGCGGTGCTAATAATAATAATAATAATAATGTAACATTGAGCTGTAATTGATTTCTATTGACAAATTATTAATCAGCATGTCTGAATTAACAAAAACGATCCTTTTGTCGAAACTCACTCAGGTTCAGCGTTTCTAGGTTCATAACAGGTTGTTAGTGCCTTGGAGCTAGGCAGCCAGTTGTGCAGTGTTGCAAGAAGAAGTGATGGTGGTAGCCCCCATTTAATCAGTCAAGAGGGATGAAAATTATCATCCGAGTTTTCAGAGGTTTAACATCTTAGTTCAACATAACATTATCCAGGGATTTGGTGTTTTAGCTGAAATTTTTTATGATATTTTTACATGAAAGCATTTTAAAACGCGAATTTCAACGACTTATTAATAACTTTCGGGAAAAAAAGTCCATATAATTCCTACTTATTTTTTTCATAGGGAATCAATCACCTCCCGACGGGACTGAGACCAATAACGACTCAACCTGTATACAGGCTGTACCATAACATGTGGGACCCACTTCAGCGGTGGACAGGAGACACAAAACAATGATATAAGTTAATATAAACAAGTGTCCCACTTGTCCTGGTTTCCGAGTTATAGTCATGTTTGTACTTCAGTATGTGGAACTGCCTAACATTAAATTAAGTGCTCAAAATGTCCACCTCCAGCCTGGATGCAAGTCTTCAGTCGTCGTGTCATAGAATGCCGCACTATTTCAAAAATAGTAGGTGACCTGGCGGTCTAGGGGTAAGGTGTCAGACTTCTGTGCTGGCGGCCGGGGTTCAATTCTCGGTCCCGGCACAGATTTATCTGATTACCAAACCCTTCTATCACCTCTGACAAGACATCTTGTGAATGTGAAGAATGCCAGGCCTCCACCGTGGTTCGGATTCCACGTTAAACTGTGGGTCCTCCATCTCATCTCACAATCACCCTACCATTGCACATTAGCGTAAGTGTGTATAACCCGAACGGGTAGTAAGACGCGGTGATGAAAATAATAATAATATTTCAAAAATACCAGAAGTTTATCGTATCCGTTAGAAGCCTTCTTGAATAGGTTGATGAAGTATTTCGGTGCTGGCAATGGAACTTGAATATACAACTATCCACAAGAGGCCCCACAAATAAAAATCTAATAGAGGTAGACCTGGCTAATGCGCCGGTCAGCCAGTATCTTAAGGCGGCCATTTTGAACACATTCTATAATGTTAAGCAGCTCCACATCACTGGAGTACCAACATGACTATAGGTAGTATTTCCTCGGTGCGACTCACGTCTCGCGTCTGTGACTGCAGACGTGGGATGGTGAGTCGCAGACTCAGGATACAGTGTTCCCCTAGATGCGTCTCTTGGTCGCCAGTCGCGGGTAATTTTATGGGCAGTACAGATCGTTCTTCAGTTATTAGAGTTTTCAATTGTGTTTTATTTAATGTTCCGTTTTATTTTGTTATTTCGTAATATTACTGGCCTAAACTATGACAACAAGTAGGAGTAACCAATTACTTCTTACATGTTGGTTCCAGTACACTGGCGAATATATGTCAAAAATTGAGAGGTGCTTTGCCAAATCGTCACCCGAGAATGCAAGTGTTCTATCTCCAAAATGGTTAAATTTGAGATATTTGGTGTATACGTTTATTTAGAATGCATATGATCCACCTGTGGTGAAATTGAGACTATTAAATAATTACTTAAGAAGATACAAGCTCGAGTTGTCTTCTAGTAACATTGGTTTTATACACAAGGTCAAACTTCAATGCTCTTTTACACAAAAGTGAAAAATTGGACATAGAACACTTGCATTCTCGTGTGACGAAATCTTCAATTAAATTTTAGTCCTCTTTTATGGATAAATCTCGGACCATTTTCAAACCAACCCAAACAAACACAAAACTAAATTCAACTCTACTAAAACACATGTGTGCTCGGCGGTGCTCTTGAAACAGTGTGGACGCAGACGTAATGTCCACGTACTCTGGTTGCCAGTCGCAGTCGCCTCGAAGGAACTGGCCACGTAACAAACTATGGAGACCAGTCCGGTCGCTGGTCGCAAACGTGAGACGCACCGACGGAACCCTACCTTAACTCAGAAACAAGGTAAAATGGGAAAAATGTTTATATTAACTTATATCATTGTTTTTGGGCCTCTTTTTATTATTATTATTATTATTATTATTATTTAGCACCACGTCTTACTACCCGTTCGGGTTATACGCTTTAAGTACTAATTACGCCTATGGATTAGGAATTGGGAAGGTTGGATTAGAGGAAGTGAACCCGCATTTGCGTGGAGGGAGAATGGAAAACCATTTAGGAACCCTCCTCCCCAGTTCACCCGACCGAGATTCGAACCTCGATCTCCCCGTCCTTAGCAGTCGAGCAGCTCAACACTACTAGCGCGTTAGCCAACTACGCCACTGAGGCGGGTTTTTGGGCCTCTTGTCCACCACTGAAGTGGGTTTCACATGTTATGGTACATCCTGTATATTAGTCCTTTCCCGAAACGAATAGTTAATTATGATGTAACTAACGTCTAAGGTCGACAACATTGCATAATGCTAATAAATTAATGTGTTTACTTGGTGATCCACCTTTAATATTGACAAATCATACACTAATGAGGGAATAAATTAACTGTAATTAGAGCGAGGGCATCATTATAAATGTTTTACTGATTACATAACTTGTCACTGTCCCACGGGCATCGTTAGCGTGGTTGACAAGGTGGACACGGTTACCACAATAACCTGTGTTTTATTCTGAAAATTTAAAATACACATTTTTAACAACCGATAAATAATTGAAGCATCTTTTTTTATCTGACTTATATTATTAATTCCATCATTGGGTGACCTGGTGGTCTAGGGGTAAGGTGTCAGACCTCTGTGCTGGGGGTCCGGGGTTTAATCCTCGGTCCCGGCACATATTTATCTGATTTCCAAACCCTTCCTTCACCTCTGACAAGACATCTTGTGAATGTGGGGAATGCCAGGCCTCCACCGTGGTTCGGATTCCACGTTAAACTGTAGGTCCTCCATTTCATCTCACAATCACCCTACCATAACACATTAGCGTAAGAGCGTATAACCCGAACGGGTAGTAAGACGTGGTGCTAATAATAATAATAATTCCATCATTATAGTATTCGTGTTATTCCTTTGGTACGAAATAATATTCATTCTATAATTTAAAGTGAAAACAGGTTCGTTTTGTCACCTCAGTAGTTAAGAACTCTCTACGCCTATGCACTGTCTATTAGGCAAGATTAGGCCACAAGCATTTGCACATCACAATATCTATTAGGCAACATTAGGCTACAAGCATTTGCACATCACAATATCTTAATTCTGGTTGGGGCTAGTAATGCTCTAAATCTTGTTAATTCGACCTTATCTTACCTCTGCTTTCCTGGCTTATGGAGGAGCTCATTTCTGAGGTGGGGACACCATTAAGGTGAGTTCAATTATCCCCAGATTGTAGGGTGATACGTGAGAATGATGATGGTGGAAATCAGAGGAGACCTACAGTTTAACGAGGGATCCAAACCACGGGGAGGGGGGAGGTTCCACATATTCACACTATTTGCCTGAGGCGAAGAAAGGGTTTGATAATCAGATAAATCTATGCCGGGACCGGAATTTGATCCTCGATCCCCTAACACATAATTCTGAAAACTTACCCCTAGACCACCGGGTTCTCATATTTTGATTCTATTTTTGTGTATTTTTGTTTGATTTTAAACCGACTTTAACTACACGTCTCCACTTCAGTGGCCAAATAGTCTAAGCCGTCCCTCTCGTGTTAAACTGGTCTGACGATTACAGAAAGATTGGGGTTCGAATCCCGTTCGGGCTTACAGAGGGTGGTTTCCCCTAAATGTTTCCCCCCATTCTCCTTCCACGCATCCCTATCCCACTAGAGTAATTATAATATGGGCGGATAGCCCAAACAAGAAGTAAGATACAATGATACTAATAAAATTACAACTGCATGTCTGGAAGATAGATTTTAGAATAAATGTACCCTTAATTGCGTAAAGGAGGAATTATAACTTTTTAGAAGAACCACCCGCAATAAATCTTTCAGGGATTTAAGCCCCAACCTCCCTGCTACAGGTGATCCTGACACCCTAGTCTTTGTGCCCATTGGTGTCGGTAGTAATAGTTTTTAAATATTCATTACACTTCTGGGTTTATTTTTACCTGGGATGGACTTATACTCTTACTAACTCTATTCCCGTTACTTTCTAATTACAAGAAACCGACTTAACAACTACAAAGTACCTGTTTCAGTGGCCACATGGATTAAGGCATCCCTCTAGCAATATATTAGCCTGCCATTGGTACGGAGGTTGGATTTAGAATCTCGGTCAGGTATACTAAGAGTGGTTTTCCCAAATATTTTTCCACTCTCAACCCATGAAAATGTGGGTACAATTCTTTTAAATTCAACATTATTCATCCCTAACTCATTAGCGTAACTAGTACATATAGTATAGCTGAACAGGTAGTAAGACGTGGTGAACTCCCATTGGTTCAATCCAATATGTCTGCAAGTTTATTAAACTGTAGCTGAATCACAACTCAACGATCATTCACACGGCCAAGTTTTTATTTAGGTTGCAGAGTATGACATGAGATATTTAAAAAAACTCAAACATTTGTAGAGGCGTTCATTGAGTAAATTAATACTATGGTATAATATTGTACGGCTGGGCTACAACATTCATAGTCCAGTAAAAAAGAGCTAGCCAGTACTATTATACCGCTGTCCAGGGGACGCCAAATGTACAATACTAATCATGGGCCTACATCCTTTCCATGGAGTATATTTACACACCCCTATGAGATGAGATGATGGTGATGGTGATGGTGAGTATGATGGTGGTAGTGAATATGAAGGTGATAGTGAGTATGAAGGTGATAGTGAATATGAAGGTGATGGTGAGTATGATGGTGGTAGTGAATATGAAGGTGATAGTGAATATGAAGGTGATAGTGAATATGAAGGTGATAGTGAATATGAAGGTGATGGTGAGTATGATGGTGGTAGTGAATATGATGGTGATAGTGAGTATGATGGTGGTAGTGAGTATGATGTAGATAGTGAGTATTATGGTGATAGTGAGTATGAAGATGATAGTGAGTATGATGGTGATAGTGAATATGAAGGTGATAGTGAGCATGATGGTGATAGTGAGTATGAAGGTGATAGTGAGCATGATGGTGATAGTGAGTATGAAGGTGATAGTGAGTATGATGTAGATAGTGAGTATTATGGTGATAGTGAGTATGAAGATGATAGTGAGTATGATGGTGATAGTGAGTATGATGGTGGTAGTGAATATGAAGGGGATAGTGAGCATGAAGGTGATAGTGAGTATGATGGTGATAGTGAGTATGAAG